>JANIJG010010329.1:70970-82607 GCA_024611175.1 Megaceryle torquata
TCTTTTCTTTTCTTTTCTTTTCTTTTCTTTTCTTTTCTTTTCTTTTCTTTTCTTTTCTTTTCTTTTCTTTCTCTTTTTTTCCTATTTCCTATGTATTTTTAATGATATTTTTCTCTCTTTTTGTCTCATGCTCTCTTTTCTCTCTTCTGTCATTTTCTCTCTCATCCTCTTTCTTCCTGTCTTTCCCTTTCTCCTTTTTTATACATCAGCCCCCCTTTTTTTCTTCTTTTTTTCTTTTTTTTTTTAAATTCCTTCCTCCCTTCCTCCCTCCCATCCTTCCTCCCATCCTTCCTTCCTTCCTGCCAAATTTCTTAGAGGTTGTTAATTAGGACCTACTTATTTCTGCACACTGGAGAAGGTGTCTATCAGATTTGACCCTGTAATATTTTTCTCTGATGATGTGATCCACAGTTTAGTATTTCAGAATATGGAATTCCTGTTCTCTGATTTTATACGCTTTCTAGGGTTTTTTTTCCTTCTCTCTGTCAATTGTATGCCACCTTCTTTAGTGTCTAATTCTCTCAGACCCACTCCTGACAATCTTTTCAAGAAGACTTTTGACTATTTTCTTCTCCAAAACCTGTTTCCTAAGGTTAGTATGCAGTTCACAAAAACCTGCTGAATGCTGCAGTGTTAGTACCATGGAAGTAGGATCCCAGTTCCATGCTGTTGGGCTGAACAAGCATCTCTGACATGCAGAACAGCAGGCACAAGACCAAGGTTCAAAATAGTTCATGTGGTCATGTACTAGTTCAGAGAGGGTTTTAATGACATTTCATGAGAAATTGGTGCCAAAATAATGGGTTAGAGGTGAATGAAAGACTGAATTAGCAACGTCTTTAAACACTTACTGGGGATGTATATAACTATATGGATATGTGTGAGAGAGGTTATTTTAGTATTGTGTCACTGAACAATGAAATTAAAGGATTTAGACAGTTGCCATCTGTTGTGTCTGGTCTGCAAGTGTCCTCATACTATGAGTTCCTTATGGCTGTGGCTTCTTAATTTGATTTCCTGGCCTTCTGTCTCAATCACTTAGCTGGCTATCACATTCAGGGTTCTATTATTTTTAGAAATGTGGACAGGTCAGCACAATGTGAAAGTCACCTTGGGAGTAGTGTATCTCAAGGAAATAACCAGAAATAGATACTTTAGATGCCATAGATACAGAAGGGATAAACTTCGTTATTTCATAAGGTATTGGGTCTAATCCAATTCCACTGAGTTATTTGTGAACCTTTCCACTTCACTCATTGGATGATTGCAAAGGCATTTCAACCTTTCTCCTCAAATGTACTTCACTGTATAAAAGGTCCACTCATGAGCTTGAAAGAAATAGATGCAAACCTGTGATTTATGTATACATAGATATTAAGTGCTGAACCCTGATGGTTCCCAAACTCTTCACCTGCTGTTCTCCAGACTTTCTGGGCACCTGTTGTTCATTATTAGCACTCCTTGTTCAGGGCTGCCTTGGGCTGAACTGATAAGGGTCAAGTTCTGGTTGGAAAATATCTTCAAAACTCCCTGAGTGACCAGGTCCAAGAGTCAGACTGTTTAAAAGTGAAGGAGATGCAGTTTCCTTATTTTTCCATAATTTACTAAGGCATTAACATTCATCCAAAACTTCTTCAAACCCTTCAACTGCTACCATCATTTTGGAGAGAAATAAGGTATTTTGAAGATTCTGCAAAAAGATGCTGCTGGAAATCCCAAGCATTATTAATATTCTTGCTTATTTACTGATTATTTGAAAAAAGACAAGGGAGCAACCAGTATCTTAGGTTGTTCCAGCTAGAGAAGAGCAAACCCACCTTCATCCTTTCAAAGGTCAAGTATGGAAACTCAGACCTGAACATGGAGATGTATCTGAAATATCAGCACAAGCTGTGGCTAGACACAGAATAATATATAATTCTACATTTAACATTTACTGTCACTTAGCTTCTTTGGTCCCTGTGAGTTGTATATGTTTTTCTGATAAAGGTCATGACCCTGAGTACTCTACAGATACCTACCCTCTCTTTGAATTTTTACTTAACTCTGACACAATTGTTTGCATCAAAGCACCATTAGTGCTGTTAGGGTCAGTAACAAAAAAGTTTATCACTTTGTATAGGAAAGATGCAGATGCTAAAGATAAAAAGAAAAAAGCTACAAAAGCAATGAAAAGCCTTGGAGAGCCTGAATGAAAAATCCAGGTAAAATTACTATAACTGACTAGCTATATCTATGTACATACACAGGCAACAGGCAGACACATGCTCGTTGGATAAACAATCTGTTTAGAGTGTTTCATTAAAATGCTTTATTGCCTGAGAAGGAACCTATAATTATGTCCTGATTTTTAACTAGAAAGGCAGTTGAAGAGAAGATTCAAAAGCAATTTCAAAACTACTTTTAATACGATATTAGTATTCTACGACAGAGCAGTGTAAATAATGGAAAGGTGAGTGTGATAACAAGCAGAACTTGGAGAAAAATATATAAAGGTATAATAGAGACATCCATGCAGAAATTTGGCAAGGATGTTCATGTTATGCTTCAAATTCTTGCAAAAATTGGTATATCATCATTAAAGCAAAATCGTTCCTGGTTTCTATCTTATCCAAGCCAGAGAAGTCTCCAAGATAGCAAGTCTTTCCTCTTACTGGCTTGGTTTCAGACTGTAGAAATTGAGTTGTTAAATTGTCTTCCAGCACAGTTATAGCAATCCAAAAAGCTTGCTCGAGTCTTCTCAATTTTAGGCAAGAATTTTAGCACCTAAATTAGACATATAGTTTCCATAGACTTTTTACATACTATATGTTGTAGAATAGACATCCACACAGGAAAATTTCACAGTCCTGTGTCCTTTGAAGTTTTTTGCTTGTTTGTTTGTTTGTTTCCCCAAGTGTGATTCTTAAGCCTGTAATTCAATGAAATAAATCTCACCTTTCAAAAGAGCTTTATTTTTATTTTAAGAAATCATGGCCAAACTGTTGTGAGGTCACACACAGGCTATGATCTATGTCGCAAAGTGCATTTATGAGATTAAATTTAATAAAAGTATTTCTCTTTCTGATATTTTCTCAAATGTTGAACAGAATGGACTGGACACTCACAGAAAATGTGCTAATCGCACCTTATTTTAAATCAATTTTCACATACTGACTCGTATGGAAAAAGTCTGATGCCACTTCAAAAGAATATTAAGTACTAAATGTAGCACCTAGTGCAGCCACAGGCATGTTGATGTCTAGGAAGCTGAACAGTCATTCTTGGAATCAAATGTACTTAAACAACTTTTCTTTCTAGATAGCTTTGTTTACACCTAATTCATCAGCCACTTCAATCAGTGTCTGTAAATGTAATATCATGATTTGTTCAAAATGCATCATGCTGGAAAGCCTAAGCAGTTGCCAGAGGAGGAGTGTGAACCAATTATTTGTGTTGTCTGGAAATACTGAGGTTGTAGACTAAGGGGGAAAAAGACAACACAATATTAAGTGCCAAGATTTTAGTTTTACCATGCTGTCCTCTTAGTTTCTAAGCTTATGGGATTTACTGCACACATAGTCTTCTAACATTTCATTTTTGGTCTACTCTTAGAAATTTTCCAGAGTAATAGAGATGTATCTTATCAGTAACAAATGTGTATCACTATTATTTCTCATAATAAAGCAATTTAAGTAAATCTTTACCCATACACTCCAGATGAAAAAATTGGCTCTAACTTGTGTAATATATATTATTTTACACACCAGACTGCAAGCAGGATTTTCATAATTCACATCCCTTGAAAAAAAAAATAAATTATTACTAGTATAAGCTCAGCTGGCTTTACTTCTTCCAACTCTCCAACATCCAGTTAACTCATTGCACAAGCACATAACTTCATAACTCACAAACATGCATGGTCACACATGTCAAATCATTATCTGTCTTCTTTCATGTGACATTACAAATGAATTATCTGTTGTTACCATATATAGAGAGAATAACATCCACAAAAAAAAGCAGCTATCTATGGACCAGGTTACAAAACCTTTAATTAGCACTGATATATTTACACATACAACTATTCATTTAAAATCCCAATGATTTCTCAACAAAGAGCCCAATATCAAAAACATCTATCTGAAACTGGACTTCTGATATCAGACAGTAGTGTCCATGAATAAATATTGATAAATATAGGGGATATTTAAAGTTCTTTCACATAACAACACTTTGCTAGTTGTATCCTCTGATGTATTATTGTTTTTCTTTTCCTCATGTGTTATAATCTGCTAATGACAAACATCTGTAATTTAAAAAACATGGTTTATTAGTCCAACATATTTTATTTCTACTGTTATACTCAGAATTTTGTTTATGGGAAAAGAGGAAACATGCCTCATATACAAATCAGAGAACTTATTGTTAGCATAACTGAAATCTTAAGAGTCTATTAAAAAATTACTAAGAGCCCAAATTTAACTGTTATAGAAAAAGAAAAAAAAAACAATTAAAAAATTAGTATGACTATAAAGAAAAGTTTCAATAATGGTAATAATAATAATAATGAAATTAAATAATAATAATATTAAAATGTTTTATAGACACTTCTTAGTTTCTATCTCTTTTTCTTGGTGTTGAACTGACCACTCCCTTACTTTTCTGGGTCCCAGGTCAATGGCATAATTATCATGAGTTGTCCAGAGTCCCCACTGGGAGGAAGATGATGCTTTTGTTAATGGTTTATTCTTCCTTACCCTACAATCCACTTGGGCAGATTTTTATAAGTTTAGTAACACATTCCTACACCTTTCCTGATTCTGCGTTGCTCTGTAACTTCTTATTACATCCGGATTTACAGTATGTGGTGAATTTTGAAGACATTGCATACTTATTTTTTCACTTGGTTATTCCTAAACCTAGCCTTGGCCAGCTCCAGGACTGCATTTCTTCAACCACTAGTGAGTTGTTTATAGCATTTGGGTCTCCAGTGACAACCTGTCCCCCATCTCTTCTCATCCCAGCCCTGAACTCTGCACTGCATCCTGCCTCTCTGACTCTCAAGGTCTCTGCTCTTGTGCGAGGACTGAACAATGACATCACCATGTTAGAGCTGAAAATATCTCATTCTGTATAATATAATTACTTGTTGGTACAAACTCTATAAAACTATGGTTGTACCATTGTCATGGTTTAATCCCAGTAGGTAATGATAAGCAAAGGTAAACCAAACTAGCCATAGCCACCTGATCAGATGAAAAAAGTCTATAACAACTAAACCAAGTAAAAGCACAGCTACACGTAGGGCAAGACAAATTCAGAGAAGCAAATCTGACAAGCCTCAGTCCTAAGGCCTTGCAAACTTTGTACAAAGCCTGTGGCCTATTGCCAGCAATAGCAATAATGTATTATAGGGGTACACAGTTACACTTGTTAATGTTAAAAATATTGTCACTGATAAATATCAGCATGAGCTTGTCTATATGTCACACAGTAAATACAAAGTAACTCTTCATAGTCCAGTTCAAATAAATAAAAATCAGACATATTCTCTCTATTGCCAAAGGTTCAGATCATGATTAAGGGAAAAGAAAAATCCATGTGAACAGTTTTGTGACCCAATCACAAATTTTCCTCAGAGACAGTAAGTTTGACAGTAATTTAGGATAATGAATTTAGCATAATGAATTATGCTTTTGTCTCCTACCTTCTAGATAGCTAAAAACGTTCTCAGGAAAACCTGACAATCACTGAGAATAGTGCTGGATTAAGATTTAACAGTGCTTTTCATTTTCAGGCATTGTGAATAATAATCACCAGCTTCAAAGACACTAGAAACTAAAGCTATCCTAATGATTTATGAGATTATTAGTAATTTCTAAGAAAGCTAACTAAAATGTGGTGGGCACATATCTTGTTTTGCAGATGTTTTGCAGAAACATTAAAATTTGTCACATCTAAAAGAAAATCTGTCATTCTCTTTTTTCCACATTTTCCACTGCAATGCCCCAAAATTTCCATTTCAACATCAACAAGCTGAAGGTGCCCCTCGGTCAGTTATCCACTTTCTTTATATGGTGCTTTTCCTGTTGTTTAGATCTGCATATGATATTCTAGGGCTGTGAGCCAAATTACACTTGGCAGAGCTATGCTCAATGAGTTTTCTATAACCAGGTAGAATAACACTGTGATTTTGCTATACACACCTCATTTGTTCAATCTATATATGGCCTAATTTCTCAAATATAACTTACTGAGTATTTGACAAAGTGTGTTAAAGAAAAGATGAATTTTAATTGTCTCTAATTGCACAGGACTAAAGTAGCATTTATATAAAATAATCTTTCGATGAAAGTCTGAATTGCTACTTTTCCATTGCTGGGTATCACTCTGGATTAATTTTCAAAGTCAACCACCAGTGATAAGCTCCAAAAGGTGCACTGGCAGCCACAGTATTAACACTTTTTAAAGAGCTAACATTACACAGATTGAAATGGTGTCTGAAGAAAGGACCTGTCAGTCAATTGGCCTGGGAATCTATATGTCTTTATAAACCCTTTCCAATTAAAAGAAATTAATCAAATCGTGATCACGCAACTAGTCTAACCTTATAATGGTGTAAACAGGAAAGTAGTTTTAAATTATTATATTATTAAATACTCCATTAAATGATTAAGTTAAATAAAGCTGTCTATTCTTCCCTGTGATTGCTCTTTACTTTTAGAAACAAAATATAATACAATCAATCTATATTTACATAACAACTGTTCTAGTTTAAATTAATGATGTGGTAGACTAAAGAACAGTGGCTGAGCCATGAAGTTGTGAATGGTTACAATAAAATCTATTATACAAGATGGCAAAATCTGCCCTGAATTTTGTAGTTGCCAGTACAGCATAGAAGAATCAAAATATCTCTCTTTAGCCTCAGATCCACATGGTCTGTTATGCTTTTTCTATGCCAAATGAAGAGGCACCTTTCCACAAAAAGCCCGACCCATAAAGATAAAAGAAGTTGGATTCCTTTTGTTAATTGTAAAATACAGATCTGAAAATGCTATATAGCACTGGACTTCTCAATTCATGCTCATCACTGTTCTTCATTCTATAACATAATTAACTTAAAGCATTGCAGAAATATTTAGACATTGTTTATTTCTCCTGACCCATGGTAAAAATAAAAGACAATTCACAGATAAAGCTACATTTTACCAAACAAATATTTCTTTCTTTCTTTCTATAATTTTTTTTTTTTTTAACATGGTTTTGGTTTATGTTCATTTCTACTTCTAGGCCTAGATTTGAAAATAGTGTAATCAGTCGTTATAACATAATGACTTTCAGAATTAGAAAAATAGAATCATAGAATCATCAAGGTTGGAAAAGACCTTTAAGATCATCAAGTCCAACCATTGACCCTACTCTACCAAGTCCACTACTAAGCCATATCCCCAAGCAACACATCTATACGGCTTTTAAACACATTCAGAGATGGTGAATAAGCCACCTCCCTGGGCAACAAGTTCCAGTGACTGACAATATGTTCAGTGAAAAAGTGCCACCTGGGCACACTGCTGGCTAATATTCAGCTGCTTGTTGATCAGTATCCCCAGGTCTCTATCTTCCAGACAGCTTTCCAGCCACTCTTCCCCAAGCCTTTAGTGTTTCATGAGGTTGTTGTGGCCCAAATGCAGGACTCAGCACTTGGCACTCGTCTCATACAATTGACCTCATCCCATTGATCCAGTCTGTCCTAGTCCTTCTGTAGAATCTACCTGCCTCAAGCAGATCAACACTCCCAATCTGCAAACTTAGTCAGTGTGCATTCTATCTCCCATCAAGATCATTGATAAAGATCTAAAACAGAAGTGTTGTCAATACTGAGCCCTCCCTGAGGAATGCCACTTGTAACTGGCCACCCTCTGGATTTAACTCCACCACCACTCTTCAGGCCCAGATGCTCAGCCAGTGTTTTACCCAGCAGAGTGCATGCCCGTCCAGGCCCAGGGCAGACATTTTTTGTTCGATTTCGTTTTATTTTGTTTTGGTTTTTTTCATGAGAATGCTGTGGGAAACAGTGTCAAAGGCTTTACAGAAGTCCAGGTAGACAACATCCACAGCCTTTCCCTTGTCCACTGGGTGGGTCATCTTGTCACAGAAGGAGATCAAGCAGGACCTGCCTTTCATAAACCCATGCTGACTGGGCCTGATCCCCTGTCCTGTATATGGTTTATAAGGGCACTCAAGATGATCTGCTCCTTCCCTGGCACCGAGGTCAGACTGACAGGTCTGTAGTTCCCCAGATCCTCCTTTTGGCCTTTCTTGTAGATGGACACTTAATAACAATGAAGAGTGTATTCCAATGTCAATGCATTTCTAATTTAAATACACAGATTTGGATGTGAAAGAACTTTGAAATCTATTTGAAAGCATAAAAGATTCACACTGCAAGCCAGGTAAGTATTTTCTCAAAAAAATAAAGTTTCTAAGATAGGTTTAACAGAAACTAGTATATACTTGGACTAAAATGCAGGTAGGCATCTTAATGTGGACATACTGCAAACTTTTCTTAAAGATTGGTTTTTATTTACATAGCATATACAATTAAAACTACTGTTTGCATCTGTAGCTTTGTTTACACCCATGTTGAAAAGTGTGTTCCATTGTTGTCATGGAATTTTTTCCTCCTCCTTTTCGGGGATCAGTTACCAGCCAAATGTAGGCAGTTAACAATCAGAAAAGTGGTGATAGTTTGATACTTTTTATTTTTACAGATATATTTGTCTCATCCCACTCAGCTAAAAGTCTGTAAGACTGTTTCATCTGTCCAATGGGTACCTGTGAGAAATATGACAGATGTCTTTTCTTTTTAGCTGTACTTTCCTGAAATTCAGCTCACAACTTCTTTGATTTGTTTTTGTCTCCTCTCCATCCTTACTTTCTGTACTATTTTACAGAAAAGTAATTGAAATTAAAAAAAATTCAAAAATAATAATAATAAAAAAAAACTTTGTTCAAGCTTTCTCTTGTAAAAGTGGTTGAGAGTCCAAGAGTATCACTGCTTTGTACTTACTAGAGAGGAAGATGTAACTGGCTTTGTGGTTTGATATTTCTCATTAATGTTCTTGGTACTTCTGTTCTTAGATCTCTTACAAATTTGTGCAGCTCAGCTTCTTGCTTCACTGTGATGTTTTTAAATCTTGGCTACCCCTGCACTACGTAAATACTCTTCTGTCAATAATTAGTCATATGAAGCATAAACAATACTCCACTCTAGGTTAAACTGGTGTCAGCATGTTGTATTGGCTGAAACCTTACTTATGTTTGTTTTCACTAATGTTAAAAACTAGTCCTTCCTACGTGCTGTAGCATAGTCTGTGCAGACCTCTCCATGCTCACCTCTTCTGTTTTTTCAGGTTCAGCTTTCCAAGAGAGAATTTCATTGCTAAATGGAAAGTTTTAATTTGGCCTTCACTATTTTAAAATGTACATGTACTTACCTTCCTGGAAGTCTACAACATTTCACTTGTCTCAAAGGACTCCTGGTAGACTGCTTCTATGTCATCTTTGTCTGTCTACAACTTCTGTTTGCATGATTGGGATGAGAATTTAAATACTTTGAGGTTAAAGAATCATTCAGTAGTGGGTGGGCATATTGTGTAATTCTCTTTTATAGCAAATGTGTTGAATCCTACTTTGCATTAAAAGATGCTTCCATCATCATGATAGTTTTGAGTTTTCTGGATGGCAAGTTGATTAAATAAATTATAAAAGAAAACTATATAAGAAAGCTTTTCGTACTATAAGATCACAGAATGTCTACAAGAATGATACTACAAACATGATACAAGCATGTCGACAAGCATGATACTACATGAAAACTGTTAATAATCCTATGGATTGGTGGTCTTTATTTTTTTTCCATCACTACAGCTGGTCATGGAGAGCACTATGCAGTCAAACAGTTATATTTACTCAAATGTGATAATTTCTAGGGTTAGAAATCATAAAATCTATTATGTCTGAGATGCACTTCACTGAAAATAAGACTAAACAGAAGTGGCATATTTCTTCCTAGTACTGACCTGTACTTGGTTAATTTTCAGCTATTGAGCTTTATTCACCTGTACACCTATATCACTTGACATAATTTGAGCCTGGTAAAGAAACTTTTATACTGCAGTCAATTTATAAAAAGGCCTCACTGTAAATAAGTATTCAACCTGTATTTTTAAGTCAGGTACATTAAATAAAATCAGAAGTTGCAAAATGAAAACTCTTTGACTTTATTAAAAAGATGCAAGTCTCCTAAACATGAGAAGGCTAATAGAATCTGGTTGTGTGGCTACTCAGAAACAGAATAAAACTACTGGAAGGTGAGGAGTTAAACCTGGATGGAAGGTAGTTATTGACTAAAATATGATATAAGTTTCTGAAGTCTTTAATATAGTTCTATAATATAATCTTCTTTAATATAGTTCTGAAGTTTTTAATATAGTTCTTAAGCAGAAAAATTAAGGAAAATATATATAAAAAATACAATTAAAAA
Organism: Megaceryle torquata; assembly: GCA_024611175.1. NCBI lineage: Eukaryota > Metazoa > Chordata > Aves > Coraciiformes > Cerylidae > Megaceryle > Megaceryle torquata. The sequence continues at coordinate 81,502 of JANIJG010010329.1, forward strand.
TATTACAATTCAGTAAAGATAGCTATTTTTAAAAGGCCAATGTATGAATTGAAATGCTACTCTGATATGAATATTAAAGTTAAAATTTAAAATCATGCTAAAGTTCTGATGAGAAGTAATTCATAAAAGCTAAAGAGCTGAGAAGCAAATGTGAAGACTGGAAACATAGCTATTATTTTTTGTAGACAATCGGAAGCCCAGCAGTAGGAAGTGTGATAGATTGTTTTAATGAGATCTCAGACTTGACAGAATTTAATTTAAAGTTTATTAGTCCTTTATAAACTAAACTTTAGTATAAACAGTGACTAAATAATCTTAGTAATTAAACAACAGGTGGCCAACCCTACTCACAGATCACAAAATCTTCCTTCCACAAGTCTTTGTTTTGCTGTGCTTACTAGAGGGAAGTAAACATCTGGAATCCCCAAATTAAAGCAAGCATTTATGAAGACAAATCATAGCTCAGCAAGTGAAGTGTATGAAATAAATTCTAGTCTTTATTCTGCTGTCTCTCTTAGTTTTAAAGAGTAAACTTCTACTTGGAATAGGCAGATCAGAGAATTCTAACAAGAGGTGCAAGTTAGTAATATATAAACATCTTGGAATAGTGGACCTTACAAGTCCCCTTAAGAACTCCACTGACAGATGCTTATGTCATTCTTAATGATTTCTACAAATATACATCAGCATTGCTATACAGTCACATTATCAGTCACATGTTCCACTCTGCAGCAGCAGCTTTTTGGGGTTTTAGTTTGGTTTTTTTTTTAACTTTAATTTTACGGACAATCTGCTCTGTGCCTGAGACAGTGACAACCATCATTTCTACAGCACTATGATTTAAACACGGACTGGATCTAGTTTGAGAATTGTGTTCTAATGCTGAAGCATGCAAGGCAATAAGCACTTTTTTGCTGTCAATCTGCAAATGTCATTGTGCAACCACAAAGCTATTAATATTATTATTTAAATGTGAAAACACAGGAAAGAAAAGTGGAGAATAGAAAGAAGAGAAGAGAGAGAAGAGAAAAGAGAAGAGAAGGGAAGGGAAGGGAAGGGAAGGGAAGGGAAGGGAAGGGAAGGGAAGGGAAGGGAAGGGAAGGGAA
>JANIJG010010329.1:82707-145271 GCA_024611175.1 Megaceryle torquata
AAAAAAAAAAAAAAAATGAAAAAAAAAAGAAAAAAAAGGAAGAAAAAGAGAAGAATAGAAAAAAGAACAGGAAAAGAAGAAAAAAGGAAAGGGAAGGGAAGGGAAGGGAAGGGAAGGGAAGGGAAGAGATAGTACCAGAAGACTGAAATTATCTGTCTATATCCCAGACTTCAGTGGAATAATGAAAAATCCAAGATAATTTTAAATGATCAGGAACAATGATAAAAAGAGGGGTTCCTATGGGTCGTTTTTTGTTTCCACTTCTGCAGGACTGTACCTAACTCTCCATATCAGGGTATATTTTAAGTAATGGTAGATATCTAAAGGTAAGCTTCTCCGGGCTTCCTTAATAGATTTTGACTAATAAGAATAAGAAGAGCAGTCAGATCTATCTTAACAGAGTTGTCTAAAATAAATCTTTTTAGGCTACAATTTGTCTGATGTATTACTCTGTCTTACTCTAAACTCAACCTGTGAGGACAGGCTCATGTATAGAGCTCTAGACTGTAAAAAATCAATGAATTAAATTCCACCTCAAGTGCCAGTTGCGTATGTGAGGTCTGAAGTCCAGTAGCATCAACTGCAAGATTGACATTGGCATGAATTAACATAGGTAGGCAGTGTGGCATCAGTGAGATGAAATTACCTATAAACTCAACACTCTAAATATTTAACTTTAGCATAACACTTATAAAATATCTTTTTTTTAGTATTTAGCATTTACAGTGTTCTTTTACTTTCTGATCTGAAAATCTGTCAGAAAGGTCACACCAAGATAGTTTACCTTCCATCTAAATAGCTCCTTGTATCCAACTTGTTTCCTATCTCTTGGCAGTTTCATACTCAGAACTTGGTTTTGCAGAATCTCAGAAATGTATTGTTCTTGACATTTCTTCATTCCATGGGCAGTAGTTTTATGGAATTCAAGCCGCTCGATATAGATCTCTAAAACAATTTGTCTCTATCAGTCTCCTTTGAAGTTTAGGCTTTGAACCTTAGCAGTTTCAAAGCATTCCCTGAGTGTTAATGCTGGTCATATAAGTCCATAGCTTGATGACATATTAAATATGGATCTGGAGAAGAGACAGAGAGGAGCAGAGGAGACGAAAATGGACATGAACTTCTTTTTCTGGCAGCAAAGTTATTAAATCATTTAATCTTTATTGTATCATCATTCACTTTACGCAAATGGTAAATGAGACAGAAAAGGAAGGAGAAATAATGGCAGGCTAAATGCTTGTATGAGCTAAGAAATGCTTCCTGCCTGAAGTACTGACAGCACTTCAGCACTTACAGAATAGACGTTATCACAGCCTCCACATGTAGCCAGTAGTTACCAATGCATCTTATATACAGGTCTGGTTGGAACTAAATTGGATATGAGACATATAAACACCAAGGCAGAAACACCAAACAAAAAAGTTTGCTTTAAAAGATAAGAAAAAAAACCTAGAAATAGAATGTGCTTGGACATTTTATATAAAAGTATTTTCTATTTATACTACATAGAACTGTTAAACAAGAGTGAGCTTCAGCAGCAAAAAGTATCACTTCAAAACTCAGTATATGGTAAAGAGGTTTTCTTTCATGGAAAGAAATTAGTATGTTTTTTTCAACTATAATGACTGCTCCACTCATTTGATATCATCTGCAAAGCTGAAGAGTGTATTTTCCATTCTACCGTCTAGAACACTGGTGAAGGTTTTAAACAACACTGTCCTCAGTATTGATCCCATAGAAAGGCCACCAGTTAGGAGCCAAACAATCGACCACCACTCTTTTAACCCAGCAGTGCATCTAGTTTTCCATAGACCTTGTATTCCACCTGTCAATTTCATAGCTTCTCAGTTTTGTTACAAGGATTCTGTGGGATACTGTGCTGAAAACCTTGTTAGAATCAAAGTGACAGCTACTGCTTAACAAGTCATTTCACCTTAAAAAGCAATTGTGACCAGGCACAGTTACCAGGTAAAGCTCTGATGGCCAAGTCAAATTCTTGTCCTGAAACTGGCCTTCATAAAACCTGCACCACAATATTCCCAGGGACTAAATTGAGACTGAGCAGTTAATGGTTTCTCAGACTCTCCTTCTTGACCTTAATGAACATGAGCATTACATTTTCTTTTTCTGTGACTGTGACCTTTTAAAGCAGGTTATCTGCATCATCTAGCTATGGGTTTACATGGTCTTATCTTTGCAGATGATGATAAACTGTTTTTTTAATGTTTGCCTGTAACATCCTTCAACAGTTCCAAAGCAAGACAAATCAAGGTTTGGTCTTCCTAATTCTATGCATATCTTCCCATGTGATCCTTCCAGGCAGACCATCCCTGTTTCTGCCCTCTCTGTATTTTCTTTTCATATTTCCCTTGGGACTGCCATTCAGCTAAACTGGGATCCTCCAGTTATTTACGGAGAATTTCTCATAAATAGCAGTTTTATATTACAGTAGACTGGTTTTCACATCTTTCTATCACTGGGTCTGATACTGACACCAGTTAATCTCCTTAACTCCACTGAGTTCCATGAAGGTATTTCAGTTTGTGCAAGCTCTTAATCTGGGCCATCCATAGGGTTTGATGAATTATGATTTACAGTGATGAAATTGTTCATGACACACTGTAAAAATGGATTTACAAAGTCTTTTACACAGTACTTTGGCATAACTGTCAAGACACTGTAGTATTGAAGAAAGAAAATGTGATTCTATGAGATACACAATTGCATTTTTACAGTGTTCCCTAGGTTGTATTTTTGTGTGTGGTATGTGGGTTAGAACATTATTGCACTGCTGTGGAACACAGGTAAATTTTTTAGAATACTTATTTCTATTTTAGTTTGGAATTTAGTCTTTAGTTTATCTTATATTCATGGTGTATCTGTAAAATCTGTCCTTAATATTTATACAATACTACCTCCTTAGTCAATAATAGGGAACTACATGTGTCTATATACTCAAATATGAAATTATTTCCTCTGTATGCTCAGGAAATGTAAAAGAAGCTATAGTTACATATTCCACACTGTATTTTTTTCAGTCTATGGCATAATTTCATATGGCTTCAACTGTGTTTTTCATACACACAGTCCTTCATTTGAACAAAATAATAATGATTTGCAGAATTTTGCAATTACAAATTTAAGTACCCAATGGCATATAATGCATCCTCATATGTGAAAAAAAATTCCAGTGGCTCTCCCTATTATGTTTTATATATCTATAAATTTGCCCCTCCTTATAGAAACATGGAAATACAGAACTTGAAGGGATTGTATTCATACTTGCCAGGTCTAATTGCAATCTTACATCATACTAATTTTACTTCCATAGATTTAGTATTATTTTCTGCCTATTAGTTGACATCAAAATGCTGATTGTGATGACAGCAAAGGCAGCTTTCTGTCTGAGGGGATCAGGTTTAATATCAATACTCAGATCTACCACTCAAGCTGTGAGAGAATATGGAGATTCTGTTTCACTGTGCAGTGCAAGTGAAATCTTTATTGTACTTGGCAAACAACTGTGATTATTTTTTGTTACTTGGTTCATGCTATCATATTAAGATGTACAGATTATTAAGAATGGATGGAATCTGTATCTGGCTTTTAAAAAAAACACAAGGTTTCCTAAATGGCCTCCACAAGTAGTGTACTTCAGTTTACTGAAGCTGGCCAGTCCTGATATCCAAATATGACTATCCCAAACAGGGAGTCTATCCAGCTATCATCAAAAACATATCTCTCTACGCACTGGTAGCATGTTCTTCAGCACAAATCTTTCATAATAACTGTGGCAATACCTGTGGAAAAACAAGTCAGTTTATGATTATCATCATGATTACAGATACTGGGAGACAGGATAAAACCAAAAGTTAGGCAAATAAATAAATAGACAAGTCTTTGCAGCTTCTCAGCAGTCCTGAAAGGGCAACAGTTGTTTATCTCCAGCCTGTTTTGTTCCCAGGTGTATTTTTATGTATTTCTCCAAACACACCACATCTCCTGCACTGATAGTAGTAAACATCACTTCCCCATATAACATGAGCCTGTGGCTCTCCCTGGGGAGAGATTCTGTGTGACAGTTGGGAAGCCTGCTTAGCCTCAGCCCAAGGCTGAGCACAATGCTCTCTATGACACACCATTTGAAGAAGAATAATGTTGCCAGAGTTTTGGCAGCTCGACCTTAACACTGTTAACCTCTCAGCCTGCACTCCTCATCAAAAAGGACCCCAAAGTGCCCTAAATTCTCTAACAATTGCACTGTGTCCAGGTCCATTTAGCTAGTTTAAATCAAAGCAATCCCCACACAGAAATATACTACATTAAACTAATGGATGATTTGCTCATTATATATATATACAAGAATATACCCAGCATTAATGATATATAAAAATATATTAGCAATTTACATGTTCACTAGCAGGCAATTAAAGTTGGGATAATGTAAAAATAAATAAATCATTTTATTGATTCCTGATGTTTGGATTGCATATTGCTATTTACAGTACTCGCCTCAGTTGTAGAGAACTGTCTTTCACAGCTTAGGGAAGTGTGTGTGTGTGTGTGTGTGTGTGTGTGTGTGTATAAATAAACCCCTTATATGTAAGGTATTTTTATGAAATAGATGGGAGCATAGTGTGTTATTTCTGGACAAATGCCTTGGCAAGACCCTAAAAGAAGATGTATTAGTGACTTGACTCAAGGACTATTAAGTCAAAGAAGGTGATTGCAAAAATGTAATGTTCTTATATGTATACAAAATTATCATGCTTAATTTGTGAGTTATCCTTTCATCTTTCTTTCCCACCAACACAAAAGCCTTTGGAATGTCTGGAGCTCTAAGTCAACTACTATCACCGCTTAATTTTACATAAAGGCATAATAAATGATTTTATGTCCACTAACATCATTGGAATCACCCCACTTGGCTTCAGTGGTGTTTACACTTTCAGCCAAGGAACAGAGTTTTCCTTTTTGTAGTGAAGTTAAAGGCCTTTATACTAAATAAAATACTTTTATTGCTATCAACAGGTATCATCAGCTCATCTGTGAATAGACGTGTCTATATAGGGGAAAACAGTTTACTAACAACCTTTCAGAGAAATGGATGTTTGGTTAATTAACCAAGACGATCTCTTATGAAATATCAACTTTTTTTTTTTTTTCCCCAGGGGTGAGTGGGTTTTGTTCCTTTTTTTTCACGTTGTTTATTTTCCACAATAGGAAAACTTTACACAATCATTTTGATAAGCATTTTGAGTATATATATCTTTCAGCTGCATGGTAGCAAAATTTTTATCCTCTAATTATTTCCAAAGTTTGCAAATGGCTCTTTTGTTTGTTATATGATCCTTACATCAGATACATGGATCTTCAGTATGTGCTAAAACTGTATCCTTGCAAAGTGTCAGGATCACAATTTAAATGTTTATACTCAAACTTTAGTAATAATTTAATTCTATTAATATTTTTTTCAGGTATCTAGTGCTAGATTCCTTTGAATAGGATTGAATTGGACTTTAAGGGGGGCGAAATATTATTATATGTTTGAAATATATTTTAGAATACTCCTTGTATCTATGCTTTATGAGCCAGCTCCTACATGAAAAAAATATTTATTTGAGCTTCTATTATATTAAACTGAAATTATTACACTGCTAATACATACTGTGAGGTCCTTTCTTCTACAAAGACAGATATAGAAATGCTTTATTTTACACGGCTTAAATGTGTATTGTTAAAATCATCTGGGCTATTTACATGGCATAACATTAGAGATACATATAATTCTTTGCTGGGCTGAGGCTTAACTATATGCATAAGTCCCTAATTCATTACAACTTTATAAAGTTCCATTTACTTTGACTGAGATACTTGTAGCACCAAAATTGTAAAAATAGACAGAAAGCAAAGAAGAAAGGGAAAATCCTTCACACTTAGGCTGACGCTTAGCAGGGGTAAGTTTGTAACAAACTGTTGAAATCTGGCAAAATTATAACAGAATGACAAAAGGCCCCATACCTTCAAGCATTAGGCAATCTGAAATGGATTTTGCTGCTGCCATAACCAAAATCAGTACGTAGAACAGGTTACATGAAAATCAGTAAGATTAATAATATATTATTCCCTCTCTTCCACAGTTACAGGAATACATTTGGCATTAATGCTAATACATTTAATTTAATGGATTCATTTGGAATCAGTGTGGAAGTTATGGACATTTAGGAAATGATCAGTTTGTAATTCCATATGTTTAATATTAAAATAAAGTGCCTCACACGGGTACTCTGGTAGATGTCACTTCACAGTGAATTACAATTACTTCAGACCTCAAGAATCAAAGAAGAACTCAATATTATTCTGCTATATAGTCACACTCACGGATGTAATTAAAGGTCTGTCAGCACTTTCATTACATAAAGTCATTTTTAAGCAGTTTATAAGTTGGCCATGACATTTTGCTTAAAGCTGGAAATGGGCTGTGAGTTTCCTGCCTGGGAGTGAAATTGTATTTCTTATGAATGTAATTGGAATCAGATTATTTTCCTGTGTTTCCCATCCATTACAAGGGAGTTAAAGAACATTGTCTGTTTTTTATGTTCTTCCCACACATAAAAATATCTTTGTATTTCAATTTAGCACCTTGCAGATAATTAGGTTCCAGCAGTATATAAGCAAATAATACAGATCCATGGTGTGGGATAGTTAACTGGCCCACAGACATATGTACTGTTTAAGACACAATCTTGGTACAGTTTTTGCCCACCCCAGCTAGAGCTTTCCCAGTGTTCAGAGGCACTTTGAATACCACAAGCTAAGGGCAGTTTGAATGCAGCCATAGAGTACAGGAGGTTTGGGGAAAAGTGTTTATTCATAACTCAGATGTAAACTATGGCAAGACATTTGGCCTTAGGACAGAAAAAGAATCCCATTTTATTTGCCATTTTTTTACAGACAGCAAGTAGATGAGACTGTTTTATTTGCCAATACAGACTTAGTCAGTACATTTTGCAGAGATAGACTGGTCAAAGTTGTTTCCAATACAGTATATGCTCGCCATGTTAGCTGGTATATAGTGGTCTAAGACCATTATAAGATACCAATTTGTTTAAGCTTAATTCTAGATATAAAAAATAAATTCTCATAGGAGGTTCAAAACACAGAATAAAATTGCTCAGCTATTGAAACCAGTATTTATCCAACATGCATTATTAGTTAGGCAGAGTTTCAAGAAAATCGATGGCTGAGATTATGACAATTATTTGAAGAAGGACAGTTCACAGATTGGTTGCTTAATTGACTGTTGTGAGCTTTGGAGGCCAGAGACAAGATTCACTGCCAAGAAATCCCTTGAAAGAAAAGTGCTTGTTCATTCCGAAGAGAAATCATGAGATTGCTGAAGAGGTTAAAGTTGCTCAGCATGACTACCCTCCATTCAGACAAACCTTTTCCAGTATGTGGAGTATTTCCAGCACTTCTCTCATCACCTTGAACAGCATCCCAAGTGGAGTCACAAGTTGTTCCCACAACTGAAAGATAAGCATACAGACTTTATTTATTCATGAGCAAGTGTCATTATACATCAGGAAATATGACTGAAACACTGACTTTGATTTCATTAGAAGTCAGAGTAATTTCTTAATAATAAAACTCACAGAGAATTAAATCTTTGGTGAGAAGATTACTATAGCCTGTTCCACCTCTATCCTTGCATAGATACCTCCCTCCGAGAGGTACTGTATCAACACCATATGCTTAAAAAAGACATTCAGAAAACTATCAACAGCAGGAGATTGGTCTGACTTATAAATATATCAGTAACATGATAGTACAACTGTTGACACACTCTTTACCTGGAAAATTATAATTAAGACTAATATAATGTCCCTTGAAACACAGGCCTTTCCACAGATGCTTTCCCTTCAGAAAGACTATGGCAAGCTAGATTCTACCTTTACTGAGTAGTGGTGGTGACCTGGAGGAGCAAACAAAAGTGCCCAGAAGGAAAATTCTCCATTGTTTGTTGCTTTGTTAATAGAGCTAACTAAAAAATTAAAGAAATACAAGGTTTTGACTTGAGACTTTCACTCCAAGTTAATGGAAAACCCAGATGTAGTGAATTATGGACTCCATCTGCTGTGATTGACTCTCAGTAAATTGGAAGTAAATGTAGTCTCTGTGTCTTACGCGGATAAGCCATGTGTTTTTCTTGCTATTTTTCCAATTTTCACAAGAAAACAATGTAAAATGCAATGATGATATTTGCCTGACATTCTTACTGATTGTGGGTTGATACAAAATCGCAAATTTCTGAAAAGAAAGAGGAAGATCATTGTCTACATTCTCTGAAATAACAGGTACTTTTGAAGTGGTAAAATGCATTGCATTGCTGTCACTGCCTCAGACTTCTGAAGCCCTCTGCTGAGAGGCAGTAAGGTAGTCTTAGTTCAAGGAGACTAATCTAATGGTAATTCAATGAAAGATGTTATGAATAAATAAATAAATGAGTAGAAAAAAACAGAAGTGCAGATATTAAAAGTTGGTTTGAGGTATCCTGTACAGAACCCAAAAAAGAAAGACCACCAGACTCAAGGAACTATTGAAATAGGAAAGAGTCTGTTTTGATCATCTGAACACTGCATGTAGCATAGTATGCCTGTACATGTAAAGAAAAGCTCATTCAGACAACATGAACTGCTAAATACTCTTTCAGATCTTGGCAGTATCTATTTATGCCTTTCCCTATTTAAGAGTGAAATGTAACAGCAAGCACAAAAGTTTTTCCAAGTAATAAAGTGATTTTTCCTTTTAATTTTTTTTTTTTTAACAGCCTCTTGTGGCCTATGCATTTTAGAGCTGATCCTGAGGCTAATTAGGAATGCAAAGGATCTACATAAACTAGCCTTTAGGCTGTGGAAGAAAGTTGACATCAGAGGAAGATTAGGTATAATGTGCCTTCACCTTCCCATAGCCCAACACTTCTAGAAACCTTCCCAGATGATAGTAGAGACAAAGTGAGGAACAGGGATATGGCTTGGAAACACTTTCATTTCTCCATCTATTCTAATAAGGAGTTAGCAAACGGATGTTCTGCACATGGGCAGCTATTTTAAGCTCACACCATTGTGCTTATTAAGGACTAAAAGAGAAAAAAGAACATGAAGAAATAAGTGCATGAAAACCATCATAATCTTCATTGTCTTTTTAATAATCCAATATTTTTATCTAAATTCACATATTTTAAAGATAAAAGAACATTATTGACTCAAAAAATTGCTCTTGATTTTTTCAACTCCGCTCTGGAAGTGGTGGGGGCTGTAGGACAGAGTGCCAGACAGCATATATTAAAATCAATAAAATGAAGTTTGCTGACTAAGGAATTAGCTACTTCTACATTAAGTCTGAGTTTACCAGTTTTAAGAATTTATTATATGCTTTTAGGGATCATCCAAGGTAATTTAGGGTGTCATATATACACTGCCCCTATACCATGAAAGTAATATATACTTTAAAATGTGCAGACTTCTGTTCTTAAACAAGTTGTTCTGAATCCCACCTTTGGGAATACACTTTTTTATTACTACACCATTTCCAGTATTCTAAGAATATTAAACAGTACTTTAATAATTAATTTTATAATGTTGTATATAATAAAATTTCAGGCTCTTAGAAAGATGTGGTATGAAACAGGTCAGTAAAATGAAAAGGTTTGTTTGACCCTGTCACAACCCCCCTGTGACTTAAGAGATTGGTCAGTGTTTTCCTTTAAGTCTACAAAACATTATCCTAGGTAATATGAATATTACTATCTTAAATAAAATTAAACTTCAGCTTAAGCTTCATGATGATATATTCCAAAATAAATTATTACATATTCTTTCTTAAAGTAGGTGAAGCTATTATAAAAGTAATACCCCTTTATTACTGTTAATAATCAATGATTGTCTTCTACACTCCTCATCCAGTTTAATGCTATTTTCTTATTTTCAGGACAACAGGCTGATTGGCAAGGAAACCACACAGCTGCAAGGCCTGCTAACTTCAGATTAAACTCCAAGCATTCAACTCTTATAAAAATCAGGTCAGACGGCTGAGGTCAGAGTCTGGACTGCTATCAGTCGCCTACCTTCTTAGTCTGGACTGTGTTAAAGAAAAAACTCAGACCAGCTGACTGAAGAAGTCTTCTCTGGCTTCAAAGCTGGTAGAATTATTTCTAACATTTTTTTTTTTAAATTCAATCATGGCTTTTTTTTTTCAAAACACAAGGACTCAATTGACTTTTTTCAAGGTGACAGTAAGCATAAATAAAAACAAGATTTGACCTTAAAACACAGATTTACATTCTCTAGGTTCATGCAAATTACATTAATGCAAAAGGTCATATTGAGGTTACTATTATTCAGTACAACTGGTGAAAGTTGCTTTGCCAAAACTTTTTTAAGTTATAGAAGATTGTTCTGTTTGCAATTAAAACTTTTCATTTCCCTGAAAATTTCTGTGAAAATATATTTTTGAAAACAAAGTGTTTGGAAAATGGGAAATTTACTTTTTTTTTTTAAATTCTTGTATTCATTTGACTAGTCAGACACAAGTACAGGAAAATAATTTTAGAAGTATAAACATGAAAAATTTCTTACAATCTGTAAATACAACAAAAAGTGTAATATTGGATTCTTTACTGAACAAACCATGTGGACTTTTCAGTGAGGGAACTTAATCTTTTCCAGGAAAATTAAATTTTTTGCAAAGTAAAAATTACTATTTTCAACTGTTTCACTAAATGTTCAAAATTTGTCTCAGTTCATGAGCTAAACAGACAGTATTTACCAAAATGCAACAAAATGTATTAATTCTGATTAGATAATTTGCTTTCATTTCCTAAATTACTCTCGAAGTGTAATGTATACATATGCATTTTTTTTACAAATTTGTTATAAAATGTTTTGGTCTCTGTTACATAACTGAATTTTCAAAGTGTCACAGTTTAGGGTCAGGGCAGCCCCTTAGACCTAACAGACGCTCTCTGTTAAACCCCCCTCCCTTCCCAAAGGGGAAGAGAAAAGGAATAAGGGAGAGAGACTTGTGATTAGAAAAGGAAACTAGAACAGCTTTAATGAGAACAATAATAATAATAAAAATAAAATAGAATATGTACAAATATATACAAAACCAGTATAGAACCCAACCCACCTGCTGGTAATTACATCACTGTCACCACTGATGTTGTAGAGCAGGCTCTGGGGGTCCCAGCCTGGGCCCTGTAGCAGACGGGAGCTGTTCAGGAGTTGGATTCTGCTACCGGATTCAGGAACACAGGATCGAAGGCAGAATGGACAGAGTCCCCCCTTGGATACTCCGAGGAACCAGTCCAAGAGAGAAGAAGAGCCCGGGAATAGGAAACCCCTCTAGACCCCTCAGATCCCTCTGCTTTACACCCAGTATGACGTACATGGGCTGGAATACCTCGGTGTTCAGTTTGGGGTCACCTGCCCTGTCCGCTCCTCCCTTCAGGTGCAACCTTTCACTTTCCTGCACCCCCCAATGTGACACACAAGATTCCTCAGTGGCCTTGGTCTGCATATTAATCCTTGGTAGTAACTCTAAACATGGGGTGTTATCACTGCCAGCAGCAGACACTGTCTGTGAAAACAGGCTGCTAACTTCAGAAAGTGCAGTTAGTTAGAAGTACTGAACTGGAAAGTAAAATCACTGAACAGAATTAGTTCTGTTTTCACTCAAACCAGGACAGAGAGTTATATCCCCATCTGCATGCATGCTAAATAAAATAGAAAATAAAAGAATTGCAGTATTTTATTAGTCTTAACAGTTTGAAAAGCAGCCCTTTAAAACCAGATAACATCTTATGTCATGAAACAAGAAAGATGTTTATTGAAGGCAAAATAATATGCTGAAAAGATTGGGTTTGAAGTAATCACTGAAAAAAACATTGGGATTATATTTCATTCATCTATTAGGAAGAACTCCTCAGGCACGAGGAAAAACAGATTTTCCCATTCTATTTTCACTCATAAACTCCAGAAGCACAATCAGGATCTAAAATGTCACCTTTAATATTCTTTTACTTTGGTATTAGTGTTTAGTTGTAGATAACTCTTGCTATTTTTAAATATTCCCATCCTAAGTGACAGCTTGAACATGATTGAGCTGTTTCATATTGACTCAGTCTTGTTGCCTGTCCCACTCCTGACCATCTGACCTGCTTTAGTTACTCCAGAGTTTAGCCTTATTATTATGGTTTGCAGCAGTGCTATGCATATCACTGGCCAGTACATTTGAATTACTTCTATTTTCCTGAAGAAGAAATGGGACAAGAAAGTAGGCCAATTATTCACTGTTAACCAACAGAAACACATTCACACTAGTGGTCCCAAATGTTCCCTGGGCCTCTGTTTAAAATTAATCCATCAGAAAATCACATGGAGGATGCTCAAGACCCCCCTCTAATTATTTAAAATCATGTCATTAAATCAGACAAATGCTGGCACTGCATCTCAGCAGGCGCTAATTTAACCCATATGCTTTGGGACTGTTCCTACATCCTTTTGTACTAGCCAGAATGTAGGCAAGATTTTTTTTTCCTTATAAAATAGAATTGTATTATAAGATAATAATTTGATTGTAAGTCCAATGAGTTCTAAATAGAAGCTGGATAAATATGAAAAAAACCACTGTAGCTCAGCAAAACATGCATTGACTTCTTGGAGACTAATATTATAGAAAGGAAGATCCAAAAATGCCAAAAATATAAAGACTGAAGCACAAGGATGAAAGTCCAGCTACCATGGAATTATTGTAGAATGTTCAATGACAAAAATGATCAGGATAAATTCCTACACATATATGACATTATTCCTGAAACAGTCTACTAAAAATATTAAATGTGTGCCTCTATCTCAGCCTCATAGTCCCCTTTTTTGTCTTTCTACACTTCTCTCTTCCATTTCTTGATACTGTTTCTTTCTTCATTTTTTTTCTGCTTTGTCACTTTTTAAATATCTTCCCATATTGTTCCTCTGTTTTAAATTCTTAGATTATTTCCCATGTTTAATCTATCTGTGAAAGAAAATGACAAAGGAAAATAAGGCTTATCATTATTTGGATTTTTATAAAATGATTTTGTCATTACGCACAATGCAGAGTGTAAATAATCTATACACTAGATTTCCATACTGTGAGTCATTCAAAAAGGAATATTGATTAAATTATTGCCTTGATTTGTATAGGACTCAGTAATGAAACTGCAATTTTTGGTATTTGGAAAAGTAATAATAATAATAATAAAGCACTAAAATTTTGGGTTTATTAAAATACAAATGAAGAGAAAAAGAAAAAAACAGTTTTTCACTGTTGTCAGTGGCATTATTCTGTTGCCCATTTACTACGTTGAACATGTTTCAGTGCAGTAATCCTGAAAGAAGGATGAAGAAAGTACTTATCTATAAAAAAAAATTGGATCTTCATTATTTACAGTTTTGATTTGTGTTGAGATTGTGACAGTGCATGATTTTAGACTTTTATATAGTTTTGGTTTTGTTTGTTTGTTTTAAATTTATTTATATATTTTTATTTATTTATTTTTGTCTCTGTAACAACAACTTGTTGTCTGGAAATACTAAAAGTGAATAAAAGAAATTGGATTTATATACAGAAACAAGAACACCCTCTTCAAACTTTCGCCAGTCTGGGCTATGCTTTTTGTATGTGAGCTGTGCTTCTCAACTGTCATTGGGTTTTTGTTTTTGTAACTGGTCATCACCATGAGACTCAAGTATATAATTCTGTGAATACTTCTGTGTAGTAATGAGTGCTTGAACTGTATAGGCCTCTTTACAGAAAGTTCAAGGGATGTGTGCAGTTCAGACTGAGATACTTTTCTGCATTTTTTGCAAGCAAATTGAGAATTGTAAAGAACATTTATTTAAGAAAAATTAAAATGCAGTATGATCAAAGCAAGATTATGCCTTGGACTACGTAACTTTCCTGGGAATTTCACATTCTTATCAATGTTGTACAACTGGAAACAGCAGTGAACTTGATAAAAGCTTGGTTACCAAATACGATTCATGAGTCCAGAATCTTGCTGCCTCAAGGGAGAAGTTCCCTCAGTCACAGACTTTGGAATCTCATCTCAGGATAACCAGACCTTCTTTTGCACAAAGAGTTTCTAAGCTCTAGCAGTCTGTTTGCCAGCATAATTCTTGAAGCCATAACTGGCAATGGCTTTCCCTGCTGCCTTTACTAAACATTGGATGACCATTATTATTCTCTCTCCTTGATTAGTTATGCCCTTCCTGGTTATCATGGAGGTACAAAAGGCAATGACAGATGAGAAAGAGAATGGAATTAAAGAAAGCAATCAATACATATTTACTGTCATTTCCATAAGAAATTCTAACAGTGGACTGTCTGAACCAAGAGTGTGGAAAGCTGAGCGATGGAAAATACAGAAGTGGCAGGGAAAGCAGAGGGAGCAGTTCATACTAGTGGAATTCTAAAGCCTAAATGAGCACAGACTGTGTGACACATAGCTGATGGATGAATGCATTTTCAGAGTTCTCAGAAAACATCAATCAAAACAGAGAACATCTTTAACTGCAGGGGGTTGTGTGGGTTTTTTTGTTTTGTTTTGTTTTGTTTTGTTTTGTTTTGTTTTGTTTGTGTGTGTGTGTTTTTTGTTTGGTTGGTTGGTTGGTTTTTTGTTTGTTTTGTTTTTATTTTTGTTTTTGTTTGGTTTTCCCCATTATGACTCACAGCTGGGAAGGGAGGTTGGGTGTGATCTTTACAGGGTACAGCCTCTACATTAAGTGTTCCTCTCAGTTTTTGTGCATGGTTGTTAAATTATGGTATGACTAAGAGACCTGCACAGTCAGGAGTCTATGCATACGAACTGGCACCAAAATTGCCCATAAGGTGGTCCTTCTATGATAACTTGAAAGTTACCAATTGCTTTAAAAAGGAGAATACATGGGAGAAACAAATACTCAAGGTCTCAGTCAGGAAAAAATCTAAAACCCTATCAGATATCAGATCTATAAAACCCTATCAGATGATCATCTTCCTTCACATGCTCTCAGGGGAGGTTTATATTAATAGCAGTCTACAAAATTCCCCTGTATATCTCCATTCCCTAGGTAGATCATTAGAGGAAAATACAGAGCTGAACATTTTAGTTGTGTTAGTTAAAACATTACTGAAACGTGCACCATTACCAGCACGATTAATATTGGTATAAGAACCCATACAAACTAGAATAACAAAGCCATATGATAATTTATACATTTTTTTCTGGACAATTTTTTCCCATCTCCTCTGTGCAACTGTAAAGAATTCTTTCATTCTCTTCTTGTGCCCAGTCAGATCCTAGGGGAAAAGCATCCTCAGCTTTGCCTCAGGGGACACATGGCAAGACACACTTGTGTGATACTCATACTTCCATGAAAATTAATAGATATTATCTAGTCAACAAAAGCTCCCTTTATTGTTAGTACACAGAATTAGGTTAATGAAATTATGGTTATTGAAAAGATTACTCCCAGTATGTGATTCATGAAATAAACAGGTTATATACCTCATAACTGCTTATTTTCATGACTCATTTTGAAGCTCAATGAAATCAACTGAAAGTCTCCCAAGTTTGTGCACTGGAATTGTACTTAAAATTTGTTTTTCTGGGCTATGATTTTCTTAAGAATTTCTCCACAATTTCACTTGTTAGGAGTTTGTAGTAAAAATGCATGTTACTATATAGTTTTGGACTGAGAACATGATTTTATAAATATCAAATATGTTAACACCTTATTTGAAAGGTAAAGTTCATATAGGAAAAGAAGTCATGGAAATTGTTGGAGTAAATTCTTTCTGAAGACTTGCCACTCCTATTGTCTAATACTCTTCCCCTCTCCACAGGGCTTTTATTGCACAATATATCTTAAACCAAAATTCGTCTTTAAAATCAATAGAAAAAATATGAAGAGCTTAACAAAGAAACCATCTTTTTGGAATAAACATTGTTTACAGATTATTTTGTTGTCTTACTTTAGGGTCAGTTTCATAATCCAGAGCTAGTTCAGAGGTTTTATAAATCATTCACTATCTGGATCCACTAAAAAGAATGTAGATGTTTTAGCTAAAGAATGCAACAGAGAAAAATGAAAAAAAAAAAAAAAAAAATTAAATGAGCAACATGATTTTTTTCCTTATGCTTTTTTAAAGAAGTTCTCTTGAAAATAACATACTGTGAGCTAATATTAATCATATGAGGACAGATCATGTAAACATAGCCTATCTAGTGATCTAGTTCCAAACTTCAGAAGGACTGTGAATCCTGTTAAATTTTCATTTTTATACTTCCAAACCATTTTTACAATGTAGCACTTATTTTTTGATAATGCTTAGAACTATAAATCATTTTAGTTTACAACCCTTGAGTCAGGATTTATGAATACAGAAGAAAATCTGTTTCCTATTTGTATGCTCTACTGTTCAGAATTAAATGCTAGTAGAAGAAAATCTGTCCTTATACAAATGTGATAACACAAAAATATATGAAGGTACCTTTTTTTAGGTATGACTAGTCAGCCTCATTGAGCATATCTGATGTGTTATGTTACTTGAACTATATATCAATAAATAAATTTCTTGGCTCACAAGAAGAGGAATGCTATTACAATATATATGGGCCATATACTTCATTCTGTTTCTGTTTTGTGACTGTAATTCACTGTAGGACTCAAAGGTTGAGGATCAAGTGTTCCAAATTTAACAGAAATTTATATCACCTTTATTCCCAGTGAGTTCCCAGTCTGGGCACTATTTGTCTTAGGGTGTAAATTCCATTCTGTGGTTCAGACCAAAAATTCTACTATGCACCTAATTTACTGTTTTCCAATGGAAAAAACCTATGCATTCATCAAGCACTTTTTAGCTTAAAAAATATTAATATTAATCAAAAAACCTCCTATAGTTGAATACAAAGGTGCTTGATGCTTTTTAAATACAGCACAGAAACAAATACTGAATGTACTTGAATTTCCACCATATAAGCCTCCATATAGCAATGACCTAAATTATTAAAAAGTTTTTCTTTATTTCCAAATACACTTATAAAATGATTTGCAAGTAAATGAGGACAGTCTATACAGACTTTGACAGGACTATAATTCTATAGTTTAATAGGCAATCAAGATGCTTCTGCAATCACTGAATTCTTTTATAAATATATGTGATCTTTTACCTGATGAAAATTTTGATCTGTGAACAAGGAGGATGCCAAACAATTTCAAAAGTCTATCAGGTATCTGTTCAAGATAGTTTTAGGGGAGACAAATAAGTCTCTGAAGGCAGTGACACATAGAAGAAAATAAAAGCCTCTTAATTTTACAGTCTCTTTTTCTATGGGATTTCACGGAAAAAAAAAAGAAAAGTAAAATTGTAAAATTTTGTTACTTTATATTGCTTTCAATAACATTTCAAGAGCATATATTTAAACTTAGACATATCAACCATCCTCCTGCTGTGAGACAAAGCTATTTCACAAGAGACCTGTGAGCTTCACAACTCATCCCTAGAGAGACTAGGTCAAGAGAAGAAAGATTAGCAACATATGACATCAAAAAAAGAAAAATCTCCCATGTCAGTACCATTTCCCTCTCTCTTAAGGTTATGAGAAGACTAGCTACCAGCTAGGAATGTAAGCAGGATTTCCAAGGTCTTAACTGTACAATGAATTCTGTAGGAAGTCTCACGTACCTAGAGAAGTCCTACTTGTCAGAATTGCATTCAGACAGAGGTTGGTCCAATTGTGAGTACACTGCAATTTCAGTATCTTAACAAAAAATAAACATTAAATGAAAAATATATATTTTGCTAAATAGTAATATAATTGACATTTCCAGTCATCCACATAATATGATTAGCCAAGAATCCATTCTCAAAGAACACTTTATCTCTTGCAACATATGTACATTATTGTGTTCCATGCTGAGTGAATGCCCTAATACTTACATTTAAATGGCATTCCTACTCAAACATTCATCTGCTTGAATGATATTTCAACCAGTGGTTGTCCAGTTCAGTTTGATAGACCTAAGTGGCTACATCAGCTTTCTAGGGATACCCCCCTCGCCGTATTCCACAAAGATTTAGACAGATTTGTGTTTATCTTTGGCTTTTTTCAGGGAAAATAATAAAAAAAGGGCATGCCTAGACTGCATAACATGCACTACACATAAGTCATGAAGTCCAGAAGTCATTTCTGGAGAAGGCTCATTTCACATCAGTTTAGCAATTTTCTGATGAAGATCTTTATCCAAGCATTCTCAGTAAAAAAACAGGACAAAATGTTCAGCTCTGTTAATTATGTAGGATTTCATCCTTTTTTCAGCATGCTTAATCACAGAATCACAGAATTACTGAGGCTGGAATAGACCTCCAAGATCATCAAGTCCAGCCTATGCCCCAACACCATGACAACATCTAGACCGTGTCACTAGGCACCACATCCAATCTTTCCTTAAGCACCTCCAGGGATGGCAACTCCACCACCTCCCTGGGCACTCCATTCCAATGTCTAATCATCATTTCTGTGAGGAACTGGTTCCTAATATCCAACCTAAACCTCCCCTGACACAGCTTCAGGCCATGCCCTCTCATCCTGTCACTAGTTGCCTGGGAGAAGAGCCCAAATCCCACCTGACTACAACTTCCTTTTAGGTAGCTGTAGAGAGTGATAAGGTCCCCCAGGAGTTCCCTCTTCTCCAAGCTGAACAGCCCCAGCTCCCTCAGCCTCTCCTCATAAGGTTTTCCCTTCAGTCCCTTCACCAGCTTTGTTTCTCTCCTCTGGACCTTCTTGAAGTGAGGGGCCCAGAACTGCACACAGTACTCGAGATGAGGCCTCTCCATTGCCCAGTGCAGGGGGAGAATTACAACCTTAGACCTGCTGGCCACACTATTCCTGATACAAGCCAAGATGCCACTGGCCTTCCGTGCCACCTGGGCACACTACTGACTCATGTTCAGCTGGTAATCAGGCAGTACCCCCAGGTCCCTCTCTGCCAGGCCACTCTCCAGCCACTCACCCCCCCGTCTGTAGTATTGCAGGGGGTTACTGTGGTCAAAGTGTAGGACCCTACACTTGGTATTGTTAAACTTCATAGTCCATAGACTCAGCCTGTTCAAGTCCCTCTGCAGGATCTCCTGACTCTCCAGCAGATCAACACTCACCCCCAATTTAGTGTCATCTGCAAATTTACTAACAGTACACTCGATAATTATCTCTTTCAAAGTTTCACAGGAGATGTGTCTCCTGCAAGAACTGTATAAACAGCTACTGAAATGCTATACATTTCAGGAGTCAATACCAACATGCCTATGCCATAAAATAAAAATAGGACAAATTACTTTGAATCAAATTTTTCTAATTTTGTGAAAAGTCTGATTTTATTTACTTGATCACCTGTTACTTCATGTAAGGCATTCATTCATTTTGTACTAGTAAATAAACACTGGCTGCCTAAATAAATATTCTGCATTTATGGCAGTTGAAGAGTTAGCTGAAAGTGTGCACAAAGTACTGAATTTACCAAATTACAAAGACTATTTGTATTGTCCAAATAAAACAGAAGGAAGCTATACAAAGAGTTTGCACAGCATACTTGGTTTTTGCACCCTAGAAAAATTCTCCAAGCCAAATCTACATTGGCTGCTAAAGAAGGTTGGCTTACTACCTAAAAAAAGAGGCCAGGGCACTTGTTCAACCAGATCCAGCATCCCTGGCTCTTAGTGCAGCTAGCACAAAGGAGATATCACCAGGCTGTGTTTTGAAAGGCAGCTGTGAATTGAGAGCTTATGCAAAAGGCATGTATTCTGACTCTCATCTTGGCAGGAGTAATTTCCAGATCTTCAGTTCCATTCAATTCCATCTAAATAGATTCAAGCTACTTGAAATCTTTGTGACTAGACCTAATCCTTCTCAAGAAGCTAGCTGGACAGTCATGAAGGAACACAACAGTAGGCATAGTAATATTAGCTTGCATTGTTCATTTATCTTTAGTGACTACATAGCATGCTATATAGGATCTGCTTTTTCCTTGCCACATTAACACAAAGTCTTCTATTAGCTATGTCATTTCAGCTTTACTTTCTACAACATAGGCAACACAAGATTTATGAAAGTTCCTATTTTATAAATTTTACCTTCCTTTTACACTCACTTGTAGTTATATCACAGTGTTGTTCTACTGAATAAACTTTGAAGCTCAATGCTTACTTGCCTGATTGCATAGAAAAAACTGGTTTACATTCACATTATTCAGAAATATCATTAGTGTGTAGAACATCTATTTTTAAATAAAATAATAATAATAATAGTTTAGTATGCCTTATGAAAAAATCTCTTTCAGAATATGGCTTGTATAAAGAACATGTAAAATGGAGAAATCAAAGAACGTTTTTTGGCAGTAGTCTAGTTAAAATCCACCAGAACTTCTGAGACTGAAAATAAAATTTATCAATAATGTTTATATGGAAAGACAAATTTCAAGCATTGGTAATGGATATAGCAGGTCCTTGTGTTGCACAACCCAGCATGGCAGCTATGGGTCTTTCACAGAGGAAGAATTTCCAGGTAGTCTAGAGTCAGCAGAGATGGTTTATATAATTTCCAGGCTCAAATCTGTATATTCATCAATGGATCTAGTTAGGGATTGTTTTGTGGTGGGAATAGACAGAGACTATCTCCTGTTAACATTATTTAAAAATATTTGTCAGTATAAAATGCAAACATCTTCACATTATTATTGCCAATGTTCTTTTTGGTTAAATCTGTATTAGCCTCCGTAGTAGAAAAGTACAGAAACGCGAACAGATGAAAATAGTAGTATTAATTCTTGATTTGGTACCAATATTATTTTTATACTGATGCCCTTAGATGAAATTTATTTTACCAGAGCAACAAAGAATCCTCAGAATTAAAGAAATCCCACACTTAAAGTAAGGAATGTGCTGAAAAAATAGTAATTTTATCCTTGAATCAAAACCAAGAAAATATTTAATCAAGACTTAAATGCTGTAGACACAAAACCTGAAATATTATAGAAACTGGAAAAAAAAGTCTCATTTATTTTGAAGATAGAAAGACACTGAAGTAAAATAAAATCTTAGCTGGCAGGAGTTTTGCAGAATAAAGTGACTATGTGAGAAATGATGTAAGAAGCATGGATTGAAATCCAAAGTAGCTGGATTAATAACATATAGAATAAACAGCAGCTTATAACATTGTTTTAGAAACAGGAAATGACACCTGGGCTTCAAAAAATCATGTTGAAGAAAAGAGATAAATACAAAATATCAAAGAGATGACATTTTTGGTGACATTCTAGGGTGGTTCCTCAGCCATAGCTCCTCCTCATATATTCCTAGTTCTGCTGATTTTCAAAAAAATAAACACCTGCCAAAGCCAACCTGAAGTCTATTTTGGACACAAAATATAAGATTTCCAATCAAGTCAGAAGAACAAACCCAACAAAATGCTTTTAAAATTTCAAGAGCTATGGTATTTTGGATTCTATCCATATGAAATACTGCTCTTTTTCAAATATATGAAAGCATTTACTGGTATTAAACAGCTCTGGGAATTGTCACTGTCATGAAGGAGATTAGTGTCTTGCACTCTCCTTATGGTATTTTCAACTTCTGAACCAGCCTATGACTAAATTTTTATAATGAAAAACGTTTGCGGTACTAATGCTGACCTCATTTGTCTCTTAATTGCCAAATGATCTTTAACCTTACAAATGTAAAACCAAAAATCTGATCATTTATACATAGAAATGGCAAATATTGTACTTATTAGTACCCAAGTATAATACCGTCTGTGGAACAGGTGATAACATTATTTGATTCTTTTTTCCTTTTAACCTTGTTGCATTCATTTTAGCAGGTTTATTTTGTTACATTCACAGAATGCAGAGGAACATTCTCCCACAAAGTTTTATTTACTTTAGAGAAAGCACTGCTCTGCTCCAAAACCAGAGTTTTGTAACTAGATTAATGAGAATATCTGTAAAACGAGGTGGTTTTGAATATTAAATAATGCCCTATTCTGCATATTTTGCATTTCTTAGTCACTGTTATCAATAACTGCATTTCAGAATTCAGGACACTGAAAAGGAAGAATAAGTTCCCTGAAAGAATGTCTATTCAAAGTATTAAAGCTCTAGTCCCTCTGATGACTGAAAATTAAAATGTTTGTGTGTGCATGTGTTTTTGAGCAATGTCAGTGGGCACAATGACTACAAACTGGAACACAGGGGGCTGTTGCCTGAAAGTCAGCAAACACCTTTTTTTTTCTGGGAGGGTGACTGAGCACTGGCACAGGTTGCCCAGGGATGTTGTGGAGACTCCCTCCTTGTTGATATTCAAAAGCCGTTTGGACTTGGACCCAAGCAACCATCTTTAGGTGGTCCTGCTTGAGCAGCAAGGGTGGACAAGATCACCTTCAGGAGTCTTTTCCAAAATAAATAATTCTGTGATACTGGATAAGTCATATGTTTGTGATTCTGTTTTTCCACCCTTACAGGAAAATTCACTTTACTCTCTGTTTCCATAATGCTTCAAAAAGAGGGGGTGATGAATAATTCCATACAGTAATTCTCCATACAGTAATTCTCTTTCAGTCATAATACAGGATGAAGGGATAAATTGCTCCTTGTATCATTTATCTGCCACCACTTTCAACATCATCATCTGTAGTGAAAAGTCTTTAGATTGAATGAAAAACTGGATAATTCTCAACTGTAAAGCAGAAATAAAGCCTGGTTTGGTTGGGTTTGTTTTTCAAATATTGTTCATATTTACTGCAGTAAAATATGAGCAATGCAAACAGAGTTGTATCTGTCTCTTGTTTCAAGTTTCTCTAAAATTATATTTTGAAAAATGTTTCAGAAGTTCAGTCCAAGAGGAAAGTAATTCCCAAATTTCTGGTACTTATTTTAACTGTGTGCATTGGAAATCTTTTGAAAATTAATCTCAACAGAATTAGAAAACTGGCTGAGGCCTAACTCTAAGGTTTTCCTATCTGTTTTCAACATGACAAATTGAATTATTACCATAGTAGTTGATGAATTTTATTTTTAATACTTATAATTTTTTTTTTTTTTAAGATAATCCAGATTTATCCTTATGCAAACTATTATTGAGAATGGACAGAATGCTTAATTTCCATTCAGCTGAGCTTTAACATATGTTCATTGATCAGATTCTGTCCTGAATAGTCTTATAGTAAGTATAGGGAGTTACTGATAAGTCTTTCATTTACATACAGGATATTATAACAATGAACCCAGTCTATACACTAACATGAACAATCTGAAGCTACTTTAAATCAGTAAGTTAGAAAAAGAATTAATTTATCTGATTTTCTAAGTGATTTGTTCCAATTCTGCTGTCAGTGGATGAAGATATAACGCATTACAATGAGGGCTAACTGACAATCTTTTCTGAGGATTCTCAGATAAGTCAAAATCTGACTGCTCATATGGTCTGAAAATTCTCCTGTATAGAGAATAGATCTCCCTGGGTTATGTTGGAGATGTGTTAGCAGAAAATGGATAGGATATTTTCAGACTTTAATTTTGTATTACTACTTCATTAAGAGTTAGACATTGCAGAATTGCCCCTGAGTCAAAACTAATGACAAAATTTTCACTTCTATATCTGATTTTTCTTCAGTAGCACTGCCCCTGCCAGCATTTGTATTCCAGGGGAAACCCAGCTGTACTTGCTCCTAAATGTTAAAACATTGTGCCGTGACTGACTTAAAGCATGCCAGACAGGATGCTTGCCTAGGAACATTCCCAGGGTCCTGTCCTAGGAGAGTCCCTGGGTCGTTTCTTGAAAGTCCATGATGTATGTCTCTGACATAAGGCAGGCAAGGTCTTTGTCTCTCCAAAAGCTCTTGTAATTCATATTTCACTAGCTACAGAGAAAGTGGTTTTGGGGAAAAAGCATCACCATTCACACGTACCTTTAATAAATTTAGGATCAGCTACATGTGAGGTTTTCAGGAAAAACAGAAAATATTTGTTGTGAAATGCTTTCTTTACCCATGGAGAAAATGTTCTTTCTTTCAAGTTGTCAGTTCATACCTTTTGACATCAGTTTCAGAACAAAATATGTGGCTATTTGTAATGACACTACCACCTGAAACGGTCATAAATAAACGCACTTAGTTAATTTGCATGTTCTTTGAGATCTGAAACATGATTTTTCTTTAAAATAATATTTAAAGGCTTTCACATGAAATCCAAATAGATTAAAATTTCATGTTTATACATGAAATTTCTGTGGAATGTGATTAAACAGAATAAGGCAGAAATCCACTGTATTCAGCAAAGAAAGACTTGGGGGTAATAAATGAAGATTCACATGTCTTTATTTTGGATTCAGCATCAATGGCATCAAGGGCATAGTCTATTTTAGGTTGTTCTGGATTGTTTTTTAATTATAAACTGCAATATTAAACCTACCTTGGAACCCCATGTTTAAAGAAAGTGAAAATTCAGGAAGTACATGGGGGCTTGTAGAACTATGGCTCATTAAAAGGACTTCTGTCTATTTCTACTGTAAATTCTCCATAAACTTATAAAAAGTTTCCTTTACAGAAGTACACTGTAGTAGAATAAGAGCATGCTCTACTTGATCATGCTTGTGGAATGTCTTTTGTAAAAAGAAAATATTTTGGAAGCTACATCCATGGAATGAACACAGATTCCAAATCTGACTCTGTCCAGTGAAGATGCTAATCAGAAATGCACTTAAATGGTTGAGCAGAAATAAAATCAGGAACTCATTCAAGTCAGTGCTGAATTCTTACAAGTTGCCAATGGTTCAGTAAAATCGTTTCCTGCCAACAGCAATAAAGCCATAAGTTCATCTTAGTTCTGTGGCAATAGGTTTGATCTTACTGAGTTTCAATGACTTAGTGGTAAGTACAAGATTAGCTGTAACCTTAGAAAACAAGATAAACAAAGAGACTAGATTAAGGGAGAATCTCTCTAAGGCAGAGGAAGATAATGACATCTTTGTAAAATAACAACTGATCTTCACTGTTAGAAGTCCTTCCCTCTAGCATTGCAACTCTTAGCTGAACATTTTACTTAGGCACTGACTCCCATCACCAGACCAAAGAGTTGCATCAGTTTAAGGCATAAACACCTCATCTTTCTGCTTTATTTTTCTGACAGAAGTTATGCAAAGGGAGTGGGGTTGTAGAAGCAAGTGTGCTTATGCTTCAGTACAGATTAATTGGTGCAACTCTGCCACTTCTAGTTTCAGAGGTGAAAACACACTTTTCTTCTGTCACCCCTTTTCAGATTATTTGGCAAACTGGTAAGGTAAAAACAATCTTTAATTACCACAGTTAGATTTGCCAAATGTTTTGGTCCTGTTCTTTTTAGTAACTCATTGAAGTCCTCTAATTGCTAATCCATTTTTTAAGGTTCTGCTTTTTGAATTGTTTCTCTCAGTACATAAAATATCAATCTTAATTGAAATTTTTAATGGAAATTACAGCACAACTCATGAGAATGAAAATTTATATAATAATCTGTGCAGAGATGTTCTCTCTGATATTACAGTCAGAAAATTAGTAATGACTCAGTTTGTATATCCTGGCACACTCACTAGGTGCTTTATGACAACCAGGGACAAAGTTTTGATGTTCATATCCTCTATTTATTCTCTTGTTCAGCTTCCAGAAAGTTAACTTCCAAAAGCAAATGACTACCTAGCCTTACTCAGTTAAAAGGGAAGAGGTACACCAGGAATTTGCAGAGGAAAAAGAATTAATTGAAGCTGGTAAGCTGTTGTCTCCAAATCTTAAATTTTATTATTCCATTCCCAGAATATCTACACTTTCATAAACAAGGTGAATGATATGTTCAGAGCCTTGTTGCCACAGATCTTAGACAGCACTTAGACAAAATGAAACACATTGAGCCAGGTCCTAACCAGTGTTTCAATGAAGCAACAACATTTTGTGCCAGCTCAACGTGCAATATTTCCTTTGGATGATTTTAAGCATAATTTACATTTTTCATTTGGACATCTAGTGATTTTCTGCCCTCAAAGTGGAGCTAAAATAGCTTATTAAAATCAGAAGAACAGGAAAAAGTACGTTTCAAAAGTGTTCAAATCTGTTCCTGCAAGGGACACTCAGTATAACTGAATGTGAACTTATATGTTCTCCTGCTTCTTTTATATGAAATTGCTTAGAAACAGAACATAGTTGAAACAAACACTTCAGTAAACTCCTTGAAATTACCCAAAGCCAGACATTTTTTCTTGCTAAGGGGCTGCAAATACTTAGATCATATTGCAGTTGATAGCAGTTTGTTTTGTTTGTCTGCCATAGCTGCAGATGACAGAGATCCAAAACCCATTGACTTGAGTAGTCTTTGGATTGACCGTGGGGGAAAGGATTTTCACTGTAGATAGGAATGCTAAAAACATTATAATTTATGGCTCCAGTTTCAGAAAAATTATTCCAACCTCTCTGTCCATCTGTCATAAGCATACACACATTTGCTTAGGATCAAATTCTCTTTCCTTTGTAACTATAAAACCACTGCAGCCATTCAGAACAGCAAGGTGTAATCCAATGTGAATAAAGCTTTAAAGACTTGCATGGAGGTGGGAATTTTCCCTTCAGGCCTTGTTGAAAAACTATCAGGCACACCCTCAAATGAGGTCATCAGATTGTGTTTTTACATACAACATTGTCATCAAAAAACTCACTTGTGTTAAAATCACTTTAGTTGCAGAGTCAGGTACTTCATGTCTAGGTTATGTCAGAATTGGAGCTACCCTTTCTTCACCAGCTAGAAACTTAGCCTCAGGCTAGCTATGCTTTTCCAGGTCTATAACTCACAAATGCAGAGTGACTGGTCCAGACAGCACTCACCAACACATGCATGTCTCAGACTTCCTGAGAACAGCTGAAAAAGAGGATTGATTCAGTTACCAAGAAAAGGAGACCAAGCCACAGCAGCCAAGTAGTTTGCTGCTATCAATCATTTATTTTCAACTTTCAAAAGAAAAGAAATGATTTAAGATGGCCAGGGGTGCATGGAAGGAGAATAATGAGGAGGGAGAGAGAAACAGGGAGAAAGGAAAGGGAGCTCTGACTCAGTCAGTGAATCACTTGGGTTTTTTTCCTCTGAACAAAAGTTCATATCTACCATGAACAACTGAAGATCTTCTGAACTGATAACTTAAGTATCCCAAGGAGGCAAATCGTAACTTTCAGTTTCTTTTTTTTTCCAAATCCAAACAAATCCAAATCCAAATAGTTAGGGGATTCATTAAACCCACAAATTTCCGTGCTAACCAGATACTAATCTATCAAGATAGTACGTGGAACAAGAAAAAAATAAAGGAAATTAAATATTTTTTGAAAACAGAAAGATGAAATTTCACGCTGAACATAATTAATACATTTTCCAGACTTAGATTAGGTAACACAGAAATTGCCAACACACAAAGTGACTGAAGCCCTTACAAGGTGACTTGGTGCACCCATCAGGACTTGCTGGAGATTCTAGAGACTTAGGTGCTCTTTCTGGCTCTGTCACTGGCTCACTGGATTAATATGGAATAGCCAGTTCTTTCAGTTTGTTAATTCCCATTTGATTCACTTTAGAAATAATGGAAGAGAAGTATTACATGAGATTTGTTTCACTCAATAACTAAAAATATCTGTTCCCTAAAAAAAAATTAAAAACCAGTAGATGAAAAGGATGTTGTTTTAATATACATGAGCCATATTATTAGGACATGTGATAAATGACAGTCACTGAGACAGACAGGCAGAGGAAACTGGAGGCTGAAATCCATCTCACAAAGACACCTAGTTTTAACATGTGAAAGAAGTAAATAAAGGTCTAGTCAATGGAATCCAGAGAGCTATTTGGGATGAGACCCATGCATAGGCATAGGGAAACAGTGCCACCAGACAAACTCTGGAGTAACCCACCTTTCCTCCAGCTGCCAGAAGGATATGGATGTCCCAGAAATGCTGCATCGTATCTACCAGCTCCATGCAACTGACCAAATGACAACATTAGATGTCCATGTTTAGTCAACTGACTCTTGTGCCAAGTAAATGTTTACTTTTAAGTTATTCACTTTAGGATGTGACTGACTACACTGTGTAAGGACTTTGTTCAGTTGCCCTCATATTAGGGTGTTCAGTGACATTTAACATGCCTTCAGCTATCCTACGTGCACTTCAGCCCGTGGTCCAGAAAAGCACAGTGTTTCCTGCATCTTAGCTGTCTCATCCATGTGTGCATTTGGGACACTCTAGGGCAGCCATCCCAAATGGCACTAGAATCTGGTGTTATGTTATTAAATGACAGTGACTATAATGGGAAGCTTATCTCAGATGTAGACAGATATTTAGGTGCCTCAGGCTATGAGTTTGGTCTTATTTTCCCTGTAGGATTTAAACTTAGGGCAGGTTTCAAGTTTCTCTGCAGGGCCATCGAGGCAGCTTTGTGAAAACACAGCAGTGAAACTTGTGGCAGCTGCAGCATTTGAGGACTGAAAATCAAAATAACCAGCATTTGGTGATCACCGAAGCAAAAAAACAAGAGATATGTAATTTCTAGAATTAAATTTGTGTCTGTAAATTTTACCTAGGACCTCATCTGACATAAAATTAATTTTTGAAGTCTGATCCTAATTCACTCATGAACGAATTACTATTATATTTCCCATTAGGACCTGTAAACAATTTAAATACAGTTTTAATTAAGTAAGGTGGGAACAAGTGTTAAAATTTCACAGTTTACATACTTCAGTTCATAGATGTTTCCCATCATTTTAAACTGCTCGGATTTCTTTTCATTCAGAAGTCACTGTGAAAAGTTTCTTCTTAAAAATAAAGTTCCTGCAGTCCTTTCCATTTCTGAATCTTTATAAAAATGTATGTCATAAGTATATTCCCATTTTTATTGTGTCTCATGGTAAAATAAAGAGAATGGATTAAGATAAGTTTAAAAAACTTGTATTCTTATTCTATACATTAATTTGTGAAATAGCATACTGTTTGAAACCAAACCTTCCTTATTAAAAGCGAATGTATCTATTGTATCCTTGTGACAGTTATATTACAAAGACACATGCTTTCAGTATTATGGACTACATGTGAATTAAACATCTGCCTAGTATTATAACATCAATATAAAAAAAACGTATTAAAGCATCAAATTATCATCTTGCAAAGCTGGGAGACTCATCCCGTATCTGGGGACTTTCAGATAGACTGATGCAGTACTTCTTCTTAGACAAGTAAACTCTGTCCCACTTTCTTTGTTTCATTGCATATAAATGTGTACATGCATTGTTTATAGACTGTGTATACTAGGAAAGTCCAGGTCTGATTCACAGCTGTGAAATTAATCATGCTTTATGTACAGGGGATTTCAGAGAAATTTTTTTTTATATCAGTACTCTGACTCTTCACAGTCTTACATTTCTTGTGTGGTAAAGCTTTAAGGCAAGACAGCACAACTGGTAAATTAAATCTTTGAGTATGTAACAGGCTCAAAACCCAGAACATTAAAGGTACAAGCAAATAAGAGAGCATAATAGCTAAGCATATCTTGAAATGTAAACATGCAGTCTTCAAAGCATTAGTCGTTAGTCGGTAGCTTAATGCATTAACTACTTGGCATAAGAAAGATATTTACCCTATATAGTAGTCCCTTGGTAATCTCTGATGCAGATAGCAATCCACAACAAAGGAAAGCTGTCAGTCCTACCTGAATATGCAGGTGACAGAACTTCAAATGGAGAAAGATTGGTGGGAACCTCTCAAAGTGTGAATCTGGATTAGTTTGTGAACAACTTCCACACATCATAAGAGCGGAAAGTGCTTTTTTTTTGCTGTTTCAGAGTCTGAATTACCATTTACAGAATTGTGTCATTTTTCTAAATTATTTTGATCATAAGGCAGCATAAAACAAAGGGGTTACAATCAGGGAAATAAAACTCAGGATTATGAACACAAAGATATTTTTTTAGTAACATAACACCTATATCTTTCAAACAGAATGAGATATACTTCCAGATATGTTGTGTAGAATTATTGAAAGGAAAGTAAAAATCAACAAGGAGTTTTATGCAGTGAGCTTCATTGCTAGTGATTTATAGCAAAATAGAAAATACAATACCTTAGGACCTGTGGAACTGGGGTTCCACTGGAACAGAAGCTATGGACCAAGTAAGATCCCCATAGCAGTAGAGACGACACTAGACAATGAAGACAACTGAATCATGCACAGCAATTCTTTATTTTTTCCAAAGAGTTATAGAGAGATCTCTCCAGATGTAAAAGTGTTGGATGGCAGAGTCCCTGGCAACTTGTGCAAAATACATTCTTCCTTCACTTTTTCACCCTTCCACTCAAGAAAGACTTGTTCAGAGGTGATCTGGCTCAGGGGCGGTAACAATCCTGTGAGACATGAGAGTGAGATCAGGAGCTTCAGAGATTTAATCAGCCTGCATTGCTCACTTAGCAGGCTGACCCAGATTTAATAAAAATAGCCAATGGATGGGGTCAGATGTCTCTGGACAATAATTCTGAAAACTTGTGTACTGAGCGAAGATCCTGCAGTCACACAACTTTTACAACCCTCTGCTTGATATCCACATCCTAAGTCTCTCTCCAGAGACAGGTGGTTAGCATCTTTCTAAGAAATCCTGGGCAGCTCCCTCTAAAGCAGTTTGCATCAGTAAAGCTCCAGTCATTTCTCTTCCTAACCACTAATTACAGAGTAAAGCTTCCTCCTGCTTCATTTGATTCCAACATGCTTCCTTTTGAATGCAGCTCCAGAATATGAAGATGAGGTTACCAGCACACAGGATCCTCTCTAGACCTTCATTACTAGTACTGTCTTTTACTAATAAAATATTGGGGATAAAAAGACTGATGGAAATGATCTGACACACAGAGTGTTTGTTATGTGAAATGCAGAAAATCACTCCACTAACAATTATGTTTAAGAAAACAAAAAAAATTTGGTTTCAAGGAAAAAAAAAAAAAAAAAGAGGACTTCAAGAACTAAACTGCAGTTTCACAGACGTTCTTAACTGCAGCCTAAAGATGTATACCAAAACACTTTGGTGAAAGAATCTCAAAGAAAACAGTTGCTTTGTTATTTCTTATTAACTGTCTTGCTGCTGTTGAGCCAGTTTTCAGAGCCTGTCTCCAACTCAGTACAAAGGATACAGAGTAATGATTTAACTCTGCATTGTGAATGCCACCCCCATATTTACGGCTTCTGAATTTTAGGCAGTGCAGTGCTAAGTGGAATCAGCCCCTAGCTTTTATTTGAAATTCAAGCAAACCAAAGAAAATAATCTCACAGAACACTGGACTTCATCAACTATAAATATTTTTGAGACTAAAAATTAGTTTGACACTTTTTACAGGGAGACCTAGATTCCTGGTTGTAAAATACAAGAGTAGATCTTAAAAAGAAGAGTATATCATAAACTTTACAGATGAAATTTGTAAAACTCATTGTTCTTCCTGAAAACATAGGCCCACGTAGGGAACAAGAAATCATGAAAGCTAATATTATTCCATTCCATCTATCCATACTAATTTTAGGACTTTACTGCTTAAGATTTTTCAAATCAGTCTGTACTGAAATCATGATGTGCCATACAAAATAGAAAAAGAAATATCCTTATTTTTTGGCTCATGACCGTTAAGTAGGTGATATCATCCTGTTTTAATTACAAAGCAACTTCCCCCCAACTATGTTTCTTATGTTTAATGTTTTTCCCTGAAGAAAATGCAAAGGATTATTACTAAACAGAAAAACTTATGTCACTTCTTGACAAAGAAGGAATATATTTCCTGTCTACTATGTGTCTAAATATGGTTCACTTTTCTAGTTTAAACAATGCTACTGTGTCAAAAGAAGCTTTTGCATAAAGCAGGATTTGACCTCATTTAGGTTTTTCCTGAGTAATATATTTAGGGAAAATGAGTAATATTCTGAGAAATGTTAGTCTGAAGTCACAGGATAGGAAAAATGGTTTGTAGCAGTCATCTTCATGATAGAAGTACATTTCATTTCATTTAATAAAAGTAAGATGAGCTACCCAGAACTAGGTTATATTCCCTGTTACACTGGAAATATCTCTACAAACTGAAGAACTGTCCCCCACCCTATGTGTCAAGTATTCATTACATGTTTTTGATTAACATCTTTAAGTGCCAATTGATATAGAAGACATGTCAAACATTTCTCATTAACCATAGTAAAAGCTTGTATACTGAAAGGGCCATTTCCTGGGCTCAGAAATCATGCAGTTCTACTTAGAAGTGCTGACTTCTCCTGCAAACACAAATGTCATGGGCATTCATTCAGGGCAGCTGTCAGAGAAGAAGGAGTTATGTTCTTTTCTTGATTATTATCTTCATGCCAGATCATATACACAGAGAAGAAACTTGGATTCAAAGCTCCTTAAAAGTGAACTCTAGTAGGCATTTTCCTCTTTCAAGAGGAGGCCCTTGACTACCAAACTCTTAAGATACTGTGTGCTCCTCCTGTTGTAGCTTTTGAAATAGCCTCTTTTTGGAGCTGGAGCAAAGGAGCATTCTCCCAGTTTGTGAGCACACTGTTCCCACTATTGCTTTTTATGATTCTCCTTGTATAACAGGCATAAACAGCCCAAGAAAAGAAATTAAAATTTACAATCCTTTGCTGACGTGCAGAATGGAAAATTCACATTCAGTAAATTATTTAAGATTTCTCTGAAAAATAGAAGATAAGATGTTGAATATTTCAATAAAAAGAAAAACTCCAAAAAAACCCCATTTCATATGACCCGAAACAATCCTTCAACTGTTTCTTTGTTAATGACTCTTAATCATAGAATTATAGAATCATTTAGCTTAGAAAAAACCCTTAAGGTCACCAATTCCAACCATTAATGTTTGTCTTGATTTGTTTTGAAAGGGATAGTTGAAGGAGTTTTGCAAGCTGTGAATCATAATCTCAAATACGGTGAAACATATGAGCATCTGTAATACAAAAGCTCTTTTCCTCAAATATGTTATTAACAGATGTCTGCCTCCCTCACATTCTGCAAACTGCTTACAGGTGGCAAGGAAATTGTTTTAAACACTATAAAAAAGACTCAGAGTAAGCTTGTACCACCTACCCAGAGACCTTAAAAGATCCCCAGAAAGTCATCACAGAAGAATAACACAGGGTATTAGAAACAGAAGGGCATTCTTACAAGAAGTTGAAAATGCTTTCAAACAAGAGAAGTGGAATTAAGCATAAACTCTGGCCAAAAATCACTTTGTTAAATAATTGCATGAGGGATAAAAACTACGAATAAGACTTCTTTAAACATACCAAAAGCAGGAAGCATGTCAGTTTTTCTTCAGGGTTGATAGATGGCATAAAAAGTAAAAAATAATTTCTTCAATAAGATGCAGTCAAAGCAGAAATGATAAGTGAATTATTTGCATTGGTGTTCACTATAGAGGAAAGTAGGTAAGCTCTAACATTGAGCCTTTCCTTACAGCAGACAAATCCAAGGAAATAACTCAAACTAGAGTGTGCCTAGAAGAGTTTTAGAGTTCTGATGAGTTTTTTATCATTGTAAAAATTTATCATTGTAAATGTGAAGAAAGCAAAATAGTTTTTCCTTAAAAAAACAAAATCAGATTATATTTGAGATTGTTGGAATTGCTCAAATCAGATTGAATGCTGAAAGACTGAAGCTGATGAGAGAAATGGTGTGTTTTCAAAGAATCTGTCAGAAGATATACAGGAAACTACACAATAATGAGTCTCTTTTGTCTTGGAACAAGCAACTGAACTACATAATGAAACACATGACTAAGTATGATGTAATAGGTAATACTCAGCATGAGCTTTGTTGCAAAAAGTCATGCTTCATTACAGCCCATTTGAGAGAAACAAGAATTACAGGTGAGCTACTGAATACACTATACCTGGATTCTCAACAAACTTGAAAAGTTCCTTATCTAAATTCTTAGCCTAACAGGAAAGGTCCCCTTACAGATTAACAGTCAATTGAAAGCCAGGAAACAAATAATTAGAACAAACAATGGGTTAACCTATGAAGATCTGCACTTCAATGCATGTGCCTAAATAGAAATGGTGTGGGGTGAAGAGAGACATAAAAACTATTTTGATAGACATATTTTTAAGGGAGCTATGCCAGAAACTGACTTTAGAGAGTTGAAGATACCATAGGATACTGGATGATTAGATATTAATAGGTCAAATGAAAATTAAGCTTTGGTAGTTACTCATATGTCATGTTGGACTTTAAATAAACTGCTCTCAATGAGGAAATGGATCTTTGGATAATTCTTATTCTTTTAGAATCAACAGTTCTATGATGATCAGCAATCAGAGGAAAATAGAATGCCAGTAAATACAGCATAAGAAATCTTGTACCACTGAAGAAATCTGTCCCAAACACAGGATTTCTATCCTATGTAAAATACTCCTTACATTCCCCTCTCCAAATAAATGATAAAATTTGTAAAGGTATAGAAAGCTGTGACAAGGATGATGAGAAGTAAGGAATGTTTTCCATATGAGATTTTAAACAGACTCTTAGAAAAAGAAGGAACTGAGAGTTATTTGATAGGTTGTAAAATCATGAATGGCTGGAGAAGTTGACTAGGGAATGATCATTCACTATAATTTGTAACACAAGGATGAGAAAGCACCTGTAGAGTTTTCGGGCAGTAGGTTTGAAGGAAGTAAAAGGAGTACCTTTTCACACAACACCTCATCATATTGTGGAACTCACTGTCACAGATTACTTCCATTGTCAGAAGTGCAAATCCGTTCAAAAATACATTATACAAATTAAGGATCGCAAGATCCATCAAAAACTAATAAACCTGAAGATAAAATCTTCAGTTTGGGAAAGCCCCAACAAGAGATGCCTGGAAACTGTACGGCTTTGCTAAAAGAGATGCTCCAGTCTACCTATTATCTTTGTTGCCCTCCACAGGACTCTCTCCAGATGTTCCCTGTCTCTCTTGAACTGGGGAGCCCATAACTGGACACAGTATTCCAGATGTGACTTCACCACGGCAGAATAGAGTGGGAGGATGACCTCAACTGGCCAGCAACATCAAAATGTAGAATTTTTCAAGTGTGCAGCATATTTCCATGCATGAAAATTTCAGTCTTGATTTTTTTTTTTACTCACCTTTTCCCAGACTTCTATGTTTTAGTAATACGAATAAAACACTGCAAAATATTAATCTGTGAAGCCCTTGTTATTGGACTGCAGAGGACTGCTATTAAAGGGAAAAAAAAATTAAAAGTTCACACTTTGTAAGGAATTTAACTGAAGGTACAAGGAAGATTTTTTTTTTTTTTTTCATATTTTCATATTTTGTAGAGAAGACCCAACAGTCTAAACAGAAACTGGTGTTCAATATTTTTTTTGGATTATTCACTGTATTCTGTTCCAGATCTTATACAGTATCTGTATACAGATCATTCCACAAAAACAATACAATGTGACCAATGCAGAAACAGAAAACAGCAAATAGCACTACTAAACACTTAAGAATAAGATAGAAGACATTAATCTGAAGATACTGGGCTCATTTAAAGAACAGGGGAGATCAGTACAATATCCTGATCAGCAGTACTGCTTTAAATATGGAAATTAAATGCATTCAAAGGATAACAAACATACTTAGGTATTCTGGAAAAGGAGACAAAATACAATAATGTGGTTTAATTATGCTACAGTGTACCAAGTAACATAAGAGCATAGGAACTGTAGATAATCAATAACCATGTTTTTTCTGTTAAGGTTCAATCTTTTAGGTATGCCATCAGTCCTGTCCTTTCCTGTTTAGTCAAGGTACAACACTGTCCTCCTCTTGTACAAGAGTTCAGGAAGGCATAGGTTTTTCTCCATATATGGATAGAAGGGATCAGCCAAATAGAGATTTATTCTGCATTCTAACACCTAGCTCATGTGTAGCATTTTCAGGAGGACACTTTTAATTCCAACTCAAATTTGTCAGGGAAGTGGTGAATGACAGATCAGTGTTTTAGTAAATGTTTTCTTCACTAAGAGGCCCACACTTATGCTACTGCTGTCAAAGAATGTAAAAGAGGCATCTTTTGGTGTATGTACTATTATACTCACTTCACAGACAAGTCCACCTTCACCTGAAACAAACTACTTCATTAAGTCACTCTTACAGACTTTGAACACCAATTGACCAGTTTACATAAGTAAAGGACATAAAAGAGTCTCTTTTAGCTCCTGAATCCAGTTCCCAAAGTCTAACACCCATAATCAAGTAATAAGTTACTTCATGTATGTCTGTAATTTCAAACTTTAGTGAAAAACTGTTTATTTACAGAAAAGGGTTCTGATAGATTCTCTACAATAAGCCTTTACCTAGATTTTACAAAATTTTAAATCTGGATCAGGCAAGATGCTTTAGGTGTTGCAAAACAGATTAAAATGACCAATATTTGAAAATGTGAACATTTTTTTTTTTTTCTTCCCCGACAGAGCTTTTGTGAGAGATATTCTCCCTTTACTATATCAATGGAAGAAAAAAGATATGCTTTAATAGATATGCTTTGATAATAGTCTGCTTGTCTTGTTGCTGGGATGCTATTACTTTGTGTTTCAAAAAGCTGGAGATTGAGAAAAGGTGTTCCCTTTCAATACTCAAATTTCATGACACTGATATTTTTTTTTGCCATCACATGGGAAATCCCACCCAAGAGAGAAGATATATATGAGTACAACTTGCAGTTACTTTGAGATGATAAATACCATGATGAAACAAAAGAAATTTCCCACTAAAATAAACCACATGTCAGATTTCAGCTCAGATTCAGCCAGCTCTCAACTAAGGAAATATGCCTTAGCTGTAGATCACGGAGTAAATACATATCTGCTTTACTCAGAGTGGCCCATAGAGAAACAAACAGAAATATGAGCTAACACTGACTATGAGAATAAACAGAAAGGCCTTCCAAGACCAAGCCATCTCATCCTTCTAACAATGTACCCCTGAAAAGATGCACACATCTCCTTGCTTTAGGCAATGCTTAATTAACTTATATCAAAATAAGATGTGGAATTCAAGACCAAATATATCCAGTGAATACTAGATCTCATACTGCTCAGGATATTTGGTGTTACTGCATAAAAACTTTGAAGAACTGAAGTTTAGCACAAAGCACAGCAAAGTATAATTAATTACCTTTGCCATAGGTAAACAGATTTCTCAGAACCACTATTTATCCAATTAAAATAATAAAAAATAGGTTTGGAGAGTAAAGGGAATACTGGAAATAGGGGGAAAAATTAATAGAAAACTCCCCTGTTACAAGTGATTAGCTTTCTTCATCATTTAATTAGGTAGAGCAGGAAGATAAGCTATGTGCTTAATGTTCAGTTTAGTCCCCTCAGACTGACTTCAACCCCACAAAAAGAAATGCTGAAGTGCTTCGGAATTTTTTATTTTTTATTTTTTTTCTGTAGTACTGCATTATTTCAACAAAAGGAAAAGATTTTTCATAAGTGTATGCATTAACAAATTTTCTTTAGGCAAAGTTTCATGTCTACCAGGAGAAAAACTCAGAACAGGAATGTTATTACTGCTTCTACCTCCCTTATCTTTCTTTCACTCCCCCTTAATCATATTCCATTCTCAATTTCATAAAACCTTTTGTCTTGACTTAGACATTCAAGAAAAATCTACACAATGATTACTTTCAGGTCATTGTGCTTTGGTGTAATTCCTTAGATACACACTGGGGAATAAAGTATTCCAGAAAAAACAGGTGAAGTAACTTCCCTAACATGAAAAAAAGAAGTCTTGAATGGCTGACAGGGCTTCAGGCCCGATATTTGAAGTGTCCTGGCTCTAAGATACATCTTGCCCTTCTTGGATGAAGTCACAATTAATACTTTTCTAAAACATTAATTTCATTCAGTCCAAGACCCAGTCATGAGTAAATTATATATACCTTAGTAGGTCATCATTTCTCAGCTGTTGAAGAGCTCTTAGGAAGGTTTTCTATGAATGGGACAATTATCCACACACTTCATTGAAAAGAAGTAGGAGTGGATTGTTGGTGGGATCTAAATCCATATGTAAAAACTCCTTTTCCTGGTGAAACAAACACTACACAGTCGCAGAAGTAACAGCAATTCTATTTGTGATCTGCTTTAGAAAAACACTTGAACAACAAAATGACCAAAACAACCCATCCCATACATAGTTGTATTTCACTGTAAAACTAAATGACTAAAAGAATTTCTTGCAAAACTGAGTTTAAAAAAAAAAAAAAAAGGCAGACAAGGAAAAACGACTACTGGATATTTAATGGATATACAGCAGTACTTCAGTACTCACTGTCCTAATTACAAAGCAATACCTGTGAATGGTTGGATGATAGCAGACATGTTCATTTCTATTATGGTGTTGACTTTTCTTTAGAAGATCTACTTAGTAACAGTTTTACTATTTTAAAGTTTTGCTACAAACATACATTTGTTGCTAGCACTTCTAGCAGGTATTTTGGGTTTAAACTGAAATATGTTTACTTCTTTTTTAAACATTTATTAGACTTTAAAAGCAAAACACATTCACTTATCCTTTTTTGATCAAGATTTTATAAATGTAATTTATTATTCTTTTAAGCAAAATCTGCACAAGCCACATTTGCTTTGAGAATTTATTTGGCACACTGCTTTAGGATATATTCTGCAACCCATTTATCTACACATTCAGTACAAACTAGGAAAATCAGGTACAGAAGTCATATAAGATAGGAATATTTGTATGGCTAACATGTTCAGGGACAGGCTGACTTCACAAGGTATCATTTCAGTCATTGATTAAAAATAATTTCTTCTTGACTATTCATAATAAGTTATGTACATTCTCTCTCATGGTCTTCAATATATATTCCAATACAAAATACTTAAAAGCTGTGCGATGTTAACAGCTCCTCTGACTCTTGCAAGGTAGTCACAGACTAATTCTTGTAGGAGAAGTTTCACTATGGTTAACTCATCTGATGCTGTCAACCATGGTTTCTTCTTGCTGGAAAACTACTAAGATTCACATACCTGTTTGCCGTTGGAGGTAGTGGTGGTATATACAGCTTTTTTAGATGTATTTTTCACTTGTGAGAAGGTAAAAATACTCATCTGAATTTGCTTTAAGCATGAGACATAATTATACAACTCCACCAAAGGCAGAGAACATTTAAATATAAAAATGGAAATCAAGATACTGAGATCATAAGACACTAAGGTCCTTAATTAAAAATTAAGACGATACATTATTTATTCCCATGTAGATATCATCTCCAAAATAAATTATGGATCTTGTTGAACTATGAATAGGTAGATCATGTGATGGCTTCTTTCCCTAGAGTGACTTTCCCCTTGAACATTACCACTCCCTGAACAAACCATGTAAGGTGACTCCAAAACAGAAAACATATTATTTTATATTCTTATTATCTGTGATTCTGACCCATATTAAAATATATATAAATAAATAAATAAAACAATTCCTAGTACTCTAAAGTCCATAATGCTGAAGAAGTCTTGAAATTATATGCTTAAAGCTGCTGAACATAAAGATTTTTTTTTCTTCCACATATTTCAGCTTTCTTTGCATCCCATAACTTCCTGTATTTGCCAAATTTTATATTATGTTTTGGTTTACTTCTCATAAGTATTTGGAAAATTATTTTTTCACATTAATATCATGACATTATATTTCTTTCTCTTCCATGGTCCACAGACAATAAGTCACCTGCCTCTTTTTTCTCTCACATGTAACACAGCTAACTTAGTACTACTGCAAAGACTTCCTCCCTCATCTTTGTTTCCCAGTTACTATTTTTCTCCTCAGCAATCTCTTTGGGTTTGAAGACTGCACCATTTCAGACCTGAATAAAAGCTTCTGTGCTGTTTATTCAAAATGTATCAACTGCTCTAATAAAGGTATTCCCTTATAGGAAGCTGTCTGTCTCAGTAACACCATTTCACTAATAAAAAAATATGGGTTTTGTTATACATTAGTCTATTTTTTATTTTTAGCTCAACAATAGAGATTAAATGTGGCTAGCATCTAATATAGTGCTAATATAATGTGGATAGCTCAGTATGACTGGCAAATAATCACATGCCACTAAGAATAAACAATTAATGACTCTGTGAATAACCACTGAAATTTAATGTATTCACAAATATAGCGACCACTGATAATTACAAGTAAAACCAGAAGTATGCAGAAGTTAAGATCAGTGATTTAGAAAACAAAAGACTAACTTTTCAGTAAACAACACATCTGAGCTTAGGCTAGATCAAAACCTTGGAGGCATCATCATTACAATTATAGATGGAGTTGTATGATTTCACCTTTTTTGGTATTATATTTCAAAAACTCTTTGTTGAAAGAAATGGCGTGATGGAGACAGAAGTGATGAATGCACTGAAAAATTGCTTCCTGTCATAAATGACTTTATAAACCTACTGGGAAATTTTTCATGTCTACATCTGGTAGATGGTGACTAATGCAGGATAATCAAATTAGAAATCATTCAGCCAGCAGGGACTAGTGACCACACGAATGTCCAGTGACTAAAGCAAGATTAGAAGTTGATATGTGTATATCACAACTGATTCTAATCAGAAGCAGATGCTTGATTTCAGACAGGTCTTCATGGACATGATGTCAAAAAAGATTAGAAATAATTGAGTAGATGGAGACAATGAAATACAGGCTACATTATAGTACAAACAACTGACAGAATTTTATGCAAGTAGGTATGTATAGTTTAAATACACAGTATCCAGTGAGAATGTATATATAAAAAAATAAATTCCTTTCTACCTGGCAATTGTGTAATTTAAATAGATAGTACATCATGTGTAAACATATTGTAAAAATGTGAAATTGCTGATCAAATTGGACATATGAGATAACATTCCCATTCAGATAATATTCAGTCTCAGTGGGCTAGCACCATCAGACTATAGCACTCAAATTATAGACTAAAAAGAAAAGTCTGCTTTTGAGGATTACATGTTTATATTTATCCTAAAGCAATTCTAAACTGTAAATTTATATTGTACAATGTTCCTACCAGGGAGTATCAGTTAAAAATCATAGAATTATGACAAAATAAATTTGCTGTGGTATTTAATACATTGATTTCTTTGTTTTCTTCTGAAAATTTTACTGCAATTCCAAGAAACTTTGCTATGATTGCTGACAGGCATCTTTGTTTTTATTGTATGTTTCTTAGAGTGTCTATTAGTGCTTAATAAAGAGTATAGGGACTAAACAAAGGGACAGTATATTTTTTTCTATTCTAATGATTTTCACAATCTACTGTCATAGTTTAGGGGTACTGAGTATAGATACGTGTATTCTTCAGTACTTTTAAGAATAAATACTAAGCATACAACACCTTCTCTTACTAACTTATTCACATAAGCAGAGAGAACTAAATGTCATGAAATGTACGTTGTATTACACAGGTTTGAATTTATGCAGCATGTCTTACATAGGGAATGCTCTAAACTGTATCTGGAAGGATATGTTTTGCCATAGCAGGATTTCTAGTGCTAGCAAAAGATAACAATATACTCTGTAAATTCATGAGAATATTTTAGTGGTAATAAGCGTAACAGTGAACAATGAGAAAGGAAGTTTGATGTTCAGATAACTGAGAAAGTGCTTGTGAGAAGCCAGGGTATAGGTTAATTTTACTAAATATTTTTATGATTCTTCAATTCTTAGTCCTTTTATACTTTTGATTAGGTGATTTTCAGACTCTGACTGTTTAGCAGCTTCTCACACTGTATATTCATGTGACTTGTCACACACTATTCACCCTTTTTGATTGGCCAACTAAGTCTCACATGGCTCCATCTCCTGTCTGGGTGACTATTTAACATATAAATGGTATTTGTTAATATTTAATCATAATTCTGCACGTAAATACTCCTGTGAGCTGAGGTTAAAAGGAATATATACACAAACACTACACTCATATAAATATTATTCTAAGCCAAAGAACAATGTAGACAAAGTAAGAGTTGGAGAATATTAGTAGAATTGTGAGTTGAAGGCTTTCCTGCAAACTGGGTGG
Source organism: Megaceryle torquata (assembly GCA_024611175.1). Taxonomy (NCBI): domain Eukaryota; kingdom Metazoa; phylum Chordata; class Aves; order Coraciiformes; family Cerylidae; genus Megaceryle; species Megaceryle torquata. Next base: position 124,974 of record JANIJG010010329.1, read on the forward strand.
GTGGAAAAGGACTAGGCAGTAAATAAAGTTACAGCTTTTTTTCCTGACTGAAAAGGGCCATCAGAAAAGAAATATGTTTTTTTTAACCGATGTCTTTTAGATAAATTATTTATTGCTTTTGATTGTTGGATGTTGAAGGGGTTTGGTCATAACTCAGAAATGTTTCCACTCACATTTATAATATGCCTGGAATCCTTGCAGGTAAATGTGATTATATTTGAGTAACAATTCCGCACCACTAAGAACAATGTCAGTAAGATCAGGCTCAAGTTTCTGGCTGCTATTAGAAGACATTTAAATCATGTATACTAAACAAAATGTCACTAATCCAGGGATTAAATCATACTCCAGTGCAGAAAATAGAAACTTTGACTTACTTAGTCATATACAATAGTTTCCTAAGTATCAAGACAAATGTTTGTACTTGTACTGTTTGTACTGATAAATTAAGGAAAAAAGGAATTTCTGTGAGTAAGATATATTTAGAAGGATAAATTCATGACTCAAAACACATGTGTAATTAACATTCAAGTCCTTTTCAGCTCCTGAATGCTGAATGCTTAGAATAAGGAGAAATTCATAAAAGCAGAAAATATATTTCACACACTCTACAAACAGGGTTTTTCAGCATGAAAAAGCCTCACTTTTTTGTTAATTCTTTGAATCAACAACATATGTTGTTTACTTATTGTTGCATCTTGCAGAAAAAATAGAAGTTGGCTTCAACAAATAATGAGCAGATGAATTTTGAAGAAAGAGGACTGTGTGGCTAGAATTACGAATACCAGACAGTAATGCCATTATATTGTGGGCTTAAGGTTTTTCCACAGCAAAATAATAGCCTGCCAGGCAGACAAACAAATTAGCTGATGATGGACCTCCCGTCCACAACGAACCTTTAATCCAAGACAGCCCATTTAACTAATGAGGAATCATCCTCTTGTACTACTATGATAATATGAAAGTGGTGTGGAACTGATAAGCTTTAAAGAGTCAGACAATTTTTTGACCTTTCTCAGAAGTGCCTTTGACATCAGCTAGATGAGAATGTGAGGACTCAGCCATTTCAGTAAGTCTCCAGTGATCTGCCCCTAGAAAGTCTCAAATAACTTCCTTAGTCATAACAGACACTTTGGCCTGACTCACAAAACAGACTAGCATGTAAATTCATCTGCCACTTAAAATTGTTAGTGTTTTGAGTTCATCTTACTTAACTTTAACCAGTTTAAATGTAGAGGTCTACTTTAAACTAGTCACTTTCCAAAATCCTCAAGTAAACTCCTGAAAACTTTACAGTTTCTGAATTTTCCTCATGAAATTCTGCTCTAAAGAACATGCTCATTTTGAGTAAGATATTGTGAATTATCTTAACAACTATATCATATTTCACTCCTTTTGGACTTGCTAAGCAGTTTTCCAATCTCTGACATCTATTTATCAGAAAGTACATGCAAATCCTCACAGAAGTAAAGGAGGATGGAGTGCTGCCCTTCCTCTGTATAAACATCTTTCTCTTTGATCACTCAGGTAATGGAGCATTCAGTCTTTCATTCCACTGTCACATGATGTAGCTTTAACTCACTTCCTTTGCATTACAATAGGACTAAGAAGTAGTAAATGTGCTAAGTGGTAAACTCAATGCATGGAGGGAAGAAAGAAAGAGAACACAAATTAGATTTTCTCTTTTCCCATTTTTTACTCAAAGTGGTCTAATTTTCACAAAATGAAATAAGAACTAAGCCAAGAAGTGGGTGAGGGTATTTTGTCCTGAAGACTGTGGAAACAAGTATGAAAATACATCTAAAATATAATGTAAGTCTAATCAGAATTTGCATGATAAAACCCAAGCTATTGTAACGGAATTGACAATTTTACATTAGTACTCTAAAAAAGGACAGAATTCTGGATACATATTTCAGGGCAGACGTTCTCTATGCCCCAATTACCATTGAATGCAATGTTATCTCACTTTTTGGCAGTTCTGTGAGAAGAACTACAGTGTCCAAAAGAAGTAAAAGGGGGGATAAAAAAATTACAAGTATTTTTTGTCCTTTATTTTGAGGACACATTATAAGAGATTCCATGATAAAGAATGGATTTAAAAAAAAAAAACCTTGGAATCAGGGTTTTTCATTCATATCACCCCTTGTATCTTTGATATGCAGAGTTAATGACAAATGGCTCAGTGGATCATTCATTTTTCTCATAAGGTCACTGTGGATCTGAATGGAAGAAAAGTTCATATGCTCTGATACTCAGGGAGAAACACTGAGACAAAACAGAATTTTTTGTATAAGAGATAAACTGCTTCTATGATTTTACCAGTCCCATTTTAATTAATTTTTCTACTTTTTTTCTAATTTCTGAACAAATGTCTAACTGTTCTTAATCAAAAGCAAAGGGCTTTCTAGGCAATCATGACATGAAAAGGGCAATGCTTTTGGGTTATTGATCGATATAATAAACATTAGGACTGTAATCAAAGACCACTATCATTATTTTCTTCAAGTTTTGTTACTGATTAAAACCATTACGAATTATCAGAAGGAGATCTATTTGTTCATATGCTCCCCTCATTCCCAATACAATATCAGTACAATATCATTTGATCTATTCTTCCCTGAAGGTGGAGTTTTCATGATTCCTTTTAGTCTGCTATTCTACACTCCTATAAATGTCATGTTTATGAAATTAATGACTAATTGTGCCCCACTCTTTTATTTCTTTAACTATTACTCCAAATTCTTATTTCCATTTTATTCTTTCTTTAAGGTGTTGCTTGGGTAATGTAACTGGTGGTAGAGGCTGTGAGATGTATTGCTCATAAAGTTCCCATGAACAATAGGTGCTCTGAAGGTAGGTTGTGCTTCATTACCAAATTGCAGGAAGAGAATGTTAAAGAAATTACAGGACCCAGACATAAGGCAGGAAGAGGGTTTTTTGTATGTTGTGTTGGTAAATCAGAGTCAGAACAACAGGGGGCATAATATTCTGCAGAGCACACATGACCCGACATTACCTATGAGCAAGTTGAAAATGTCCTACTTTACTGGTAAGAAAAAAGATGTTCTAGCTAACAGGTATTGTTTGAAGTACAACTCAAAATCCTTGTAACACTGGGTGATGTGCATATTCCTCTTTTATAAGTAGCATATTCATTTTTGATCTAGCTCTCCTTTTACGTATTTTCCTATGACAATAAAAATCATGAAAAAAGGTTTAGCTCAAGTTGCATCCACTCTTTTTCTTCTGCTCTAGACAGTCTTTTCCTGAATGACTAAAGACATTTCATGGTGTCTCAGTTTCAGTGGAGCTGTTTTCTCAGAATCAGAGCAGTGCAGAAACAGCTTTGGGATCTTTTGCCCCTTTTGGTCATGCTATAATTTGAAAAGTATATTTCTTGAGAAAACATATCTCCAAACCAAAGTGAATATTTTATTCAGGTATTTCCATAGGATACATCCAGAGAGCAGTTATATTAACAGATCATGATGCAGACCCTGACTTTACTTGTTAGCTTAAAAGCTCTTTGCTTGAGACTCTTAAGAGCTAAAAAGTTAAATCAGCACTTCATTGTGTAGATTAATCTCAGAAGGAATACTTCCATTTATGTAACATTTAAAATTCCAAGAGCACTGAGCAGTTTCTCTAATGATCAATTATTATCACAATGAATGACTACACATAATAATGATGTAAATCTGGTGAGGTATTACTAACTTAATATGTGGTTCTTTAATTCCTACAATCTCAAAAATCCTGTGTTCCTCATAGTCTGAAATGACTGTAGTATTTTATGGGTAATCTTGCCATACTCATTATGTGAAGACCAGCACATCACTGAAGATCTCCCCAAAAAGAAACAAATGGATCAACAAGACACATAACGTATTTATTGTACAATCAGTTTTGTTATTAGATGAAGTAAAATACAGTGAACAGATGGTATGGGCTTCAGGAAGAATATACGGTATGGTCTTACATATTGAGATTTGAATGATCGTTTGTATCCCATTTTAGCATTTCCAGGAAAAACATATTCTCTTGCATCTAATTATGTTATAGAGGCTGTATTTCCCCTTTAGTAGGCCCTGGATTTCCAGAGACAATAAAGGGTATGGTCTCTGAAAATAAAACTACAATCCAATTAGTGCAGAACTGTGGTAATTTTTTTTTCAGAAGCACCCTATCTGAAGTGAATGTGATTTCAAATATCAAAATAACATGGGTTGTTGGAAAAAAAACAAATAAATCCTTCAAGACAACTCAGACAAGGGCAATAGGAAATAAACCATCTAGTAACACCAAAATATAAGAAGTTTCTCCAGTAACTTCAGGGTTAAGTGTTTTGAATGACTAAAGTATAAAAGAGTCTTATGAGACTTAAGCACTGTCTACCTTTAGCCTGTATATAGGGCTAAACTATAACAGTTGTTCTATAACCTGATAACCTTTTCTGAGACAGAAGCAGGATCAGGAAAAGGAGACTCACAGGCTGAAATGAAAACTAAAATAATTAAATGGTAAAACTAATATAAATGCCAGTGTAAAGTAAACAGCTATACTCATCTCAGCAAATATATGGTGGCCACAATAAACAGGAAGGCAGCCCTCAGGAGCAGAAAGAAAACAGTGAGAAGAAGCCCAAGAAAGAGACCTTTCTTTCTTGAGCAATCTTCCCCCTTTATAGTGGGCATGACATTTTTGGTAAGGGATATGCCTGTAGCCATCTCAGGTTAGCTGCCCTGACTGACTCAAAACTGTCAACAGCTTGCAGACCATGACAGGCCTGTGATTCTGTCCCAGTGAAACCAGGACAGGTACAAATTACCTTCAAGGTTCATACAGACAGAGTTAGTCAAAATAGTAAAAATCTGGGAAGAAGTAGATTTGATCTTGAATTCCCTGAAAAGAAGAGCAAACACTAGAATCTTCACTAGAAAGCACCATAAATGAAAAGAAAGACATGTCCTTTCTCAGCATATATACCTTCCCTCAGTGTATTTGATTTTGTTAGGAAAACAATCTTTTTATTACTCTTTTTGATCCACTGGCATCAGATTTCTGATAATGTCTGTAGCTGCTGCACCCTGTTGTGTAAAATTAAATTAAATACCCAGTCAACTTAAACATGTCAAAAAACTGTCTAGAAAGCAGGCTGTGCATGCCAGGATGGCAGGTAGAAAAAACTTCCATATTTAATGAAATAATTTATGTCTAAATCATTCAGTACAGTCAATTCTGTAGAATTACTTTTCATAAGAACGTATCTGAAAGACATGTCTAAAAAAGACTCAGTCTAAAAAGTATTTTAGAAATGAATGAATTATTATTGTTTTAAATGACCTTTTGGAAAAGGCAGATTCTTTCTTTCTCATATGCAGATGTCATCTACAAGCATTCTCTGTTCCGCTAAATTCAATTGTCTTTTGAGGCATCAGCAGTTGACTGTTATCAGAGATAAATGTTGATTGTCCTCTGGATGGATAGGACATGACAAATTTTGTTTTGATCTGCCTTCAGGCATAGGAGATTTCAGTTCTTGTCTTAAAAGAATGTAATGCAAATGTCTTGATGTGAAATAAATTGGAATAATTACAGTAACTGTCTAATTATACATGGCATGAAATAAACCTCAAGTTCAATACAGTTCAGGAAAATCTAATGAGGTCTGATGTTTACACCTATATCCTGGCTCCACACCAAGTTAATTTCTCATCAGATTTGATTGTCTATGGCAGGATCAAAATATCTGGCATTACAAGTAATACCAACATTGAAAATAAAATTTTACAATACAGTATTTTCATCCATATTTATGTTAAAAGTAACATGTTTGTCTGTCCTTTATTTCTTTTTCTTACAGTTATAATTTTTACCCATATTTTTTAAATTTGGTTTCACTCTCTTGGCAGTCTTTATATATAAAAAGATGTCTTCCATCACTGGCAAATGGAGAACCAAATAAATAATTTGTCTGAGTTATGGAAAGTATAAAATCCAGAATGCTCAACTTTTCTCAGTAGTATGATTCAATGCACCTGTATTCACAACTAACTAAGGAGAATTGTTGTACCAACCGATATCAAGCTTGTGATAAGGAAGGACAGAAGAAGCAGTTCTGTTCCCTCTCCCTTATAAACACCATAAAGCTATACAGTGGTTGAAATACAGGGCAAACAAAAGCAGATGAAATCCTAATGTCATAAATTCCGTATCAGTTGGGACTTAGATATCTAGAGCCCAATATAAACAGCAGCTCTGTTTTCCTGTATAACCTGATCTTGCATTTGTGAACTGCTTCCCTTCAGAGCCTTAAAGTTCACCTCATGTTGATCACAAATACTTCTGATAAGATGACAGTCTTTTAAATACTAGCTAAAGCTCTGCTGCTATTCAGTTGATGGGCAACCACACTAGAAATGTGTCTAAATGTTCTGGAGAAACCCTGGAAGTTTTATGTTGTCATAATTGAAGCCAACTTTGATAGTGGACAGATACCTGCATGTAGATTAGGTAATTTTCATATGCTAATTTACTGGTCCAGGTCAGTGCCTGCATAGTGATTCACGTCAGCATACCATGCCCTCTATTGGACTCTATTGGACTATTAGATTTTATCCTGTATAGACCTTAGAGTCCTACAGATATAAAGACTTATTCATAGAATCAAAGAATCATCTAGGCTGTAAAATACCTTCAAGATCATTGAGTTCAACCATTAACCCCACTCTACATGTCCACCACTATACCATGTCTCTAAGCACCATATCTGCATGACTTTTAAACATGGCCAGGGATGATGATTCAACCACTTCCCTGCCAGTCTGTTCCAATGCTTGACAATCCTTTCAGTGAAAAAGTTCTTGTACAACCTAAACTTCCCCTGGCACAACATGAGGACATTTGCTCTTGTCCTGTGACTTGTTACTTGGGAGAAGAGACTTATACCCACCTTTCTATAACCTCCTTTCAGATAGTTGTGGAGAGCAATAAGGTCTCCCCTCAGCCTCCTTTTCCTGAGACTAAGTAGACCCAGTTGCCTCAGCCACTCCTCATAAAACTTTTTTTTTTTTTTGGCAGATTAAAGACTTAATTTTTCAGATATGCAGATTTCCACTTCTGCACAGAGAAAATTGGTAGGTGTGTCCCAAGTGAATAAAGGGACAAACACTTCCTGTTATTTCACTGTATTCTCAATCGTAAAGGATAGACATGTATCTTAAACTGGATTGGTTTCTTGTAGTACCTAAATTGCATATAAAGGCCACAGAGCAGACATGTGATTCCAGTAGCCTGGAACTCCATCTGCAGGTCTCAGAAGTGTTTTTTTCTTTTCAGAACTGTTCGAGTGATGCAGAAAAGTACATTAGAGAAGGTCAGATATTCTTTCTTCTTTATGTGGCCAGGCACTTGAAACTGGAAATGAACCAGTCCCTAAACTGAATAGACTAGACACCACCATATTATAGTATTAAACAGAAATCCTGAAAGAAGGAACTCAGGTCTATGGTTCAAGTCTATGGTTCATATGAGAGGCTCAAGGTCCTTGTCTGGAAGGAAAGTTCACAACTGTGGATCAACTTGCCAAGTCCCAGCATAAGCCTTGTCAAGAATAAGAATATTCATATGAAAATAGGAAAATCTGTCTTCAAACTGACTAGGCAAGTCTGATTTTATTCTAAAATATAATGAAAAGGGTAAGGCTAAGCCTCATCTTTCCATAAGCTTCAAATTTCTCTCTTTCTGATAGAAGAAATTCTATCTTTTAGGATTCAGTTTCAGCATTTAATGCAGATCTTCAAACTTCATCTGGGCATTGATGCTGTCAGAAATGAATCAGAAGAAAAATTATGTTTCTTCACTACTGTGTAGTTATGGTGACCCTTTGGCAGATGTGTGTGGATAAACTGCAGGGAGATTATTTTATAATAACCCAAACTCTCTCTTTTGCCAGCCTAATCTTTCCCAATAGATTCTCACTTCTGTCATGCAGCCAACAGTGAACTAATAGAGAAATGATAGAAAAGAGTGCTGTCTCTTGTCATTGCAAAGTCAGGTATCAGGGTAGGCTGTAGGAAGTACAGCCTAAACAAGGGGTGAGTTTCATGAGTGTCCAAACTGATTTCCAAGGGAAAAGGAAAAGTTGATGGAGATTTGAGTACAGAAGTTCATTTTGCATAGAAACCACAGGAAAATCAAGCAGAACTGAGCCTCTTGCAGTCAGAAGGGAAGATTTTAAGAAGATGTAAAATTTTACCCGTTGGAAATCAGGTGAACTGTTGCATTTTTTTTTGTAAACTAAAGCTTTGTTCTTGTAGAGTTGGTTATTTGTATTTTCAGATTAGTTTGGGAAACTAGAAACACAGTGTGCATGATATAGACATTTTCAGAGAAGTGGGGGAGATATTTCATAAATAAAGGAGGCTTCATTCTTGAGCAAACAGGTCCATATAGAGTTTTTAAACTGCTGAACAATGTTTTATAAACAAAGTGAGCACATTGAAGAAATACTACAAATTGAATGGGCATCTTTCCCTGTTTTTCATATTAACAAAAACACAGATTTAAATTTACACCAGAAAACTTTATAGAAACTTGGCAGAAACACAGTACAAAAGCCAGAGGGAGTCAGAATCATTGTCTTATGTAATACAATGAAATACATTCATAATGATTCAGAAGACATGATACAAGCACTGTCCATGTAGTTTCAATATATTTAAGAACAAAAAAAAAAAAAAAAAGAAAAAAAAGAAAAAAAGAAAAAAAAGAAACAAACAGAATAGTACATCTCAGTAAGGATAATTTTACTGTTCCAGACATCACAAGAGAATAATAGATCTGTAGAAACAATGATAACATTTTCATAACGGTGAGTGTAATCTCACTGCTATATTGTTGGAACTAAAATATAGTTTTCTGATCACAGTGATCTCCATGGATCATTTCTTCCAAATGACTACCATGTCATAATTTTTCAAACACTACATGTTTTATATCACTGTGTGCACATGTGAGAATCCATGTGTGTAACTTAGATTTTTTATAATAGTCTCATCTGAAGACAAAAGTCATTAGCCAGTATCCTAGCCACTACAACACATCTTACAAGTGAATGGGTATTGTTCTTTTTTTTTGCCTAACAGCTGCTTTTACTTTAAGTAGTTTGCTGTAGCTAAAAGCTCTGACAATCCAGATACTTTTTGCTATCAAGGTTTATCTCAACCTGCTAAAGTCTAGATAAGGGGTTGCCAGTTTTCCTGCTTCAAAGGGGACAAGAGTAATTGGAACTATAAACTCTCCCATTTATCATTAAAATGCACATTTTTATAGGACACAGAAAGCATCTGTATCTTTACTAAGACAAGGCATGCATTAGACAGATTTAAACTGAGACTGCTCAATACAGCAGATCACTGGTCTGACATTTACAGATGTTAATGTGCACACACTCATTTCAGAAGAGGAGAAAATAGCACATGCTTAATCAGAAGATTGTTTTACAGACTGAAGACCTCATCTAACATATTTCTTTGCTTTAGCTGAAGCCAAAGGCACTTAGGCCTTCACCAGCATCATTCAGTACCTTCCCGGTCAGGCCCTATGACTTCTTTCAGTGCAGCTTCTCTCACTTGTGCCTTAGCATAATGATGGTTTCATACAGCTAGATCCAAACCTGTGCAATCCTGAAGATGACTACAAACATTATGCCTTGGCCAAATCTGACAATTATCTAAATGGAATCGACCTAGAAACTGAGTAGCCCAGGTTTATATAAGATGTAAATAGTTTCTTATGGTCAATTTGATAGAATCTTCACTTTGATTTTAATAGATTGCAAATTCATCAAAGATAGAAACAGTTTCAAAGTGAGTTAAGTTTACTCCTACAGGCTGTCATTATCATCAGAATATATAAATTCCATGGCCTAAAGTAAAGTTTTGCCAGGGAATGAGTAAAAAAAAGCCGAAATAATTTTGGTTAATTTCTCTTGTGCTCAGTAATTCTAAAAGGAGTCCTTCCTTGGAACATTGTAAAGAAGATTGTCTGATAAAATGCCCATTAGTTTCCCAAGTAAAAGATACTTTAGTGTTATCGTAAAAGAGGGTTTTGGTTAACAAATCACTAACAGGTGAATATATGGCACTTCTAAAAAATCTAGAGTTTTCTGACAAGTTTTTTTTCCATTCAAATGTTGTCTCTGTATATTCTACAACTGATGGATTTTACAAGATATGTGAATAACTTCAACTCAGCAAAATTACTTGTTCCATGAGAATGAATGAACAAGAACCAGATGCACAGATATTTTGAAGATTTTATGTATATATGTTTAGATGGGTTTCCTAAGGAAAGAGGATCACAGAATCACAAAATGGTTGAGGATGGAAGAGACATTTGAATGTTGTCTTGTCCAGCTCCCCCTCTCAAAGCAGGATCACCTACAGCTGGTTTCCCAAGATCCTGTAGAGGTGACTTTTGAATATGTCCAAAGATAGACACTCCACAATATCTCTGGCCAATCTGTTCCAGTGTTCAAGCACACTCAATTCTTTTTTTTTTTTTCTTATCTTCAAATATAATTTCTTGTATTTCAGTTTGTGCTTATTGCCTCTTATCCTGTCACTGGATAACACTGAAAAGAGTCTACTTCCATCTTCTTTACACCCTCCCATGAGGTATTTATATTAATTTATAAGATATATATATACTTACATCTTATCAGATACACCTTGATACTTATCTGCCCCAGGCTGAACGGTCCCAGCTCTATCAGCTTCTTCTCCTAAGTCAGATGATCAAAGACCTTAAACATGTTTGTGGCCCTGCAGCACAGGAGGCTGTTGTCCTGCTTTGCTGTGGGGGTGCATTTCTGGCTCATTGTTAAACCTCCACTGTTCAAGTATCCACCTGTCCATTGTTTTCTAACATCTTTTGAATTGTCTGAACAAATTAATTTTAAAAGAAAGGTAGAAATTTACAAAACAATTATATTTCAGCACACCCAGAGCACTAGACCACTCATATTAGTGCTTCTGTTGCTTGGTGATGTAGATTTGGTGTTACCACCAAAGAAGATATTTAAGATACACATCCAGACTCCCTTATTTCCTCTGTTAACAGAACAGCATCTTGTTTATTGCAATTTCACAGGCTATAGGCATACTATAGCTATACTTGACAAGTCGATCAGATCTGCAATTCAATCATGTATGAAAATGTACCCTAAAATCAGTAACTCCTCAGGTATTTAAATACAATAATAAGGAAACTACTCCTATCTTTTTTCTGTTATGAATAATATTTCTTAGACTAAATAATCTTAATGTGCCCAAAATGCAAAAGAAAGTTGCATTTTTATACAGTAAAATGCTGACAGCCTGCTATAAAACTTTCTGTGTACCTCTCTATGTATAACTTCTTTACAAGTTCTTCTAGACAGCTATGTGATTTTTTTAAAACACGGTTTGTCAGCCTGTTAGCTTCTTTCATGACAAGAGTCTGCTTTATTTGGTTTTCTCCCTTCTATATTGTACACTATTTGGCTGTGTGAATGTAGTTTGACTCGATCCTTTTCTAAACATCCAATTGTGTTAGTTATTTACAAACTCTGAGACCAAGCTTTATAATAGCCTTTAAAGCTCTAACCTGAGCCTCGAAGATTTTAATTTTGAAAGATCATCTGAAAAGAGATTTTCTGCAATTGTATAATTGTTCTGCAATTACTATATACATGTAAAAGGCCCTACATGTGCCTGGTACTTCATACATTTAAGAGTTTACAGAACATAGTTTGGAGTGGTTTGTTCAAGTATACTAAAATCTCAGTGTTGAAATTCCTCTTCTCAAAGAGCTGTTGCATGGTAGAACTGAATGAATTTTAAAACTAATTTCAAGATCTGGCAATATGAACAACATTGGCATATAATTTTCAGTGAGATGAAATATTCATGTGAAAGAAAAAATTAAAACCCAAGATACTTACAGTCTAATCCATTCAGCAATCTGTCTCTAATTTTAATGATGTATTTGTCATTTTATTACTCACAAAATGTCATTTATATGAAACCGTCACTATGATATTAGAGAGGAACAGCTTGTGTAAAACTAACATCTTTGCCAACTTTCAGCGTTAGTTGCATTCTACCTCTTTAGAATTTCCCTTATGCTTTCAATTCAGCTTGGATATATTACTTCATGTACCAAACTTTTATACATAGCTGCTGTGCAAGATGTGTGCATTTCATCTTTGGGTGCATAATGCAATTATTGTGTTTAGTTAATTCACCAATATAGAAATCATTCTGAAAATCATTGTGTAAAAATAACCTGATATGAAATGAAAATTCTGTAGGATCCTGAACTATCATAAGTTTTAATATTGATATTGAATAGGTGGAGTTGTAATCACTTTCAAAGATTAAAAAAAAAAAAAAGGCAGTCATGATAGTACATTTCCTTTTCTTTTAAAGATGCTTTAAATCATCTTCATGCTTGGCAATCACTGAGATTGAGGAAATGTAGATTTTTTTGTTTTGGTTTGGTTTTTTCATCTATTTATATCAGCAACTGTAGTATTCATTTCACTACAGTAAAACGTAAAAAATGAGTATCAGAATCTTCTTGATTTTGTAATTCTTCCACTAAGTGGAAAAAAAAAATAAAATATGGAGTTTTGCAGTTATTTAGAAATAAAGAATCAACATTATCACAGTACTGGGAGGGCCAGTGGTTCCCTGGGTTAGGGGTGTCAGGGGCTTTCTGGGGCAGAAGGGCAGGGCCTGGTAGCCAAGTCCTGTCCCTGACAGCCAGTACAGGGCAGGCCTTGGACAGTCGGGGCAGGCCCAGCCCTGGGCATCAGACACCTCCCTGAGACTGAGGAAAAGCTGGCACTGGGGTGGGACAGGACAGGTGGAGATGGTGACCTGCAGCCTCACTGGAGCATGGAGTGATGGCCTCAGGGGATTCAATGAGGTCCTGGGCTGTGTGTAGGGCAGGGGGAGCCTCACAGATGGGCAGGGACATTAGGGCCACTGCATACACTCAGGGTCTCAACATTGGAAGATTAAGTGACTCTTGGAAAGCCAGAGGCAGAGACAAGAACCGAATATAAATCTAGTAAATTGTAGTTTCATGATCTGTATTGCCATTAAAAAAATAAAAAAGTTTATTGGTAATAAATAATTGATACATACGACGATTGCAAAGAATTATTTAAGAACTTATTCTTCCTCTAGGGAGGAGCATGTCCTTAAGTCCTTCCACATGAATCCTCACTTGTCATGAACATTTGTTTTTAATCCACAAATCTTCCATGCTAATGTCAAAGCAATTGCCGTGTTTGAGGAGCTGTGGAGCTGAAGTTCATTAAACGACTTAGCATAATTTCTTGAATATAATTCAGTTCTTTTGATTAAATAATTCATGTGACTTAGGTATTTGTAGTGCACTTTGCAAGTCTTTTTTAATCTTCAGAATTACTTCTGAGGATGGACCAAAGTTTAATGTAAAGAAAAAGTTTGAAAAGCCAAGATCTGGGGCTTTTGCACATATTCTTCTGTTCTATAATTTAATCATAAAGGGGTTTTGACCCTGCCACATGTGAATGTTTTGGGCTTCATTCTGATCTTAGGTGAAGCACGTATCAGATACAGTTATCATCATGTAATAAATATATCTCTATATTCTATCAAATAAATGTCTGGCCTGGTATACAATCTGTCATTTGTAATTCTGAATCCTAAGAGATGTGTCTAGACAAGTAATATAGATGCTGCAGAGATACACACTCTAAATTCAGCTCCAGAGCACAGGTCAGTTATAGGTGGTCCCCATAGACTCTGAAGTAATTGCACTGAATGCCATTAAGATGCAGCCATATTAAAATGTTCTCTGCTTTACCTCTTAACTACACAGAGGTACAACAACGTGTCTGGATGCATTTGTGCGTGATCTGCTCTAGTTTTGTCCTGCTCTGGCAGGGGGGTTGGACTCAATGATCTTCAGAGGTCCCTTCCAACCCCTTACATTCTGTAATCCTGTGTGAAACTAAACCTTGACACATCTTTTTCCACAGGAGTTACACAAACTGTAGTTATGAGCCTCTGAATGTCATTTTAAGATGTTATTTTAAAAAGAGAAGAGGAATTAAAGGGGGCCATTAACAGTTTAATGTCAGTTTTGGCAGTCTTTTTTATGTTTATGGTGTTTCTGGCTTAGGTACTGTATAAACAACTCCTATTCCCAACTAGAATCCTTACTCACATTCATCCAAAATCACAAAGCTTTATAAATTCACTGGATTCCTTCTATCTTCAAAGGAAGGCACTTGTCACTGGTACTTAAGTTTATGCTTGAAGTTTAACATATGTTTAATTATGGTCCCAAATGAGGACCTAAGTGGTATGTTACAGCATAATCCGTTCAAGTTCATATCATGGTGCTAAACACGTCAGAGGTAGCAGTCTATCTATTCTCAATTATTTTCTATAGGTGCATTAAATATGCAAAAATGGAAAATATGTCACAAAGTCTATGCATCAGATTCTTTCTCAGCATTTTGAACATTATGACAGAATTTGAAAAGCATAAAAAACTACAGCATAATGATAACACGTGGAGATTCATCTCTTGCTACAAGTGTGATGGTTCTTGATGTGAAATTTGTGAATTGGAGAAAACCTAATTTGTTAGTTATCTGGTTTGGCTATCTTGCACACTATAAAATGACTGCTTTCTCTCATGCAACTTTCCCCAAGACAGTTATGTTAAGACACATCAAAGATATCCTCTTAGGACAAATATCCATCCACTTGTGATTCTTGACTTCTTCCTGATATCAAATCTTTATGCAGCTAGCGGCCTCTAGAAAATCAGTCTTATTTATTTATTTTTTTTATTTTTGTGATTTGACAGATTGCACTGCATCTACCCAGACAGAAGAATTAATCAAATTAACTATCTTTGACCAGATCTGCCAGCTGGTTTTCACTACTACATGGTAATGCAAAACTGCTGTAAATACAGCAATTGGAGAAGCTTATGGCAGCTCTGTACCATCAGAGCAATGCATCGAGGACAAAATCCACTGCTGAGCCTGATCTTGGGATATTTCAGATTATTTTTATTCTTCACATCATCATGTAACTGTTTGACAGAGATCCAAACTATAGAGATCACATTTAGTATCACATCAGTAGTAGCCCCTGTCCTATACAATTCAACTGACCTAGCATCTATTACAATAGATCCTAAGTAAGGTGACAGAATCTCCTGTAATCATATCCATCCTAGTTCATATTATCATTTCAATGGAACAAAAATTAATTATGTAGGGGAAACCAAGCCTAGTGAGTCATACCTCTAAATGGGCTGTCCATCCTTGAAGCTGCAGTTTTGTGCTAGTTTACAGGCATGCAATATCTCTTGTGCAAAAATCATCTATGAAACTATATTTTTCAGTAATGTGAAGTACTGGACTTAAAGATCTTTTTAGCTTCTCTACTCTATGAAATATTTTCCCTTTCTAAAAAATTATATTTTATTTGTTTTGAATGTAAAACAAAACATTAGGAAACGCCTGGAGGGAAGTCTAGCACACAAGTGACTAGTAACAGTCTAATCTCCATCTAGTATTGGAGGAAAATATGTTTTGGTTTCTTTCTTCTTAGTCAAGTAAACAGATAAATATATTTCCCCTGGCTTCCATTACAGCAAGTTGGCAGTTACAGAAAAATCCTTTCAGTTTTGATTTCCTGTCAGCTTTACTAAAAAATGACCACAAAGAACAGTATTTTCTTGGTGTGTTTTTTATAGACTCTGTGCCTTAAAAGGAGCATTTCTGAATGAAATAGCTATATATTCTCACTTGGAAGGCTTGGTTTGTTTTCTGTATGCAGTACATTTCCCCTGTTAATGAAGGTGTGAAATTGGGAAAACGATACAAAGGGTTGGCCTGTAAGGTAACATTTTTTTAAAAAAACAACACTTCTTTTGCCTTGATCTTCATCATCCTAGCTAGAGTCAAAAGACTGACTTAAATTTAGATACAGACCTAGACTGTTTCAGGTCACTTTTTTAATCTGTCCATAGCAGGCAGAAAAAGCAAACCAAAACAGACCATACCAATCCAGCGCCATGTGCAAAGGACTGATCTCAACAACATCAGTGGCATACTGCTGAGTGATTTGAGCAGAACTTGGCATAATTTCTCCCTTGAAGTTGAATTTCTTCTCTTAGGTTAATTGCAAAGAAAGAGACCTGACAACAACAGGGATCATGAGCTCTAGTCAGAAGCTGTGTGGTTCCTAAGCTCCTCAGTGGACACTCCTCTGGGCTGAGACCTAAAATTATTTGGCCTGCTTTCTCACATTCCCTGAGGGTAGACTCAAAATTTTTCATTTCTCTACAGAACTTCTCTATTTCAAGCCAGGCATCCATTCACTACTCATGTGCAGGCAGTAGCTCACCTTGAAGACTGATCAAAAGCCTGCTGTATAAGCAACAGTCTTTTGTAACAGGTTTTCTCTTTTCCAGAGTGAGTTTTCTTGTTCTGCTGTCTTACACATCTCAGAGCTCTGTCTTTACAAGCATGGTCTCTGGAAAGAGTAAGGTGAATGCAGTAGAAATGCCATTCCACTCAGTGCATTTGCTACATTTTATTCTTTAACACATGTATGTCCAAGTAGCCCTTTGCTCTCTTTTTTTTCAGAAGGAAAATGTCCTGCAGTGAAGTGCTCAGGACTGTTGCTGATTCTGCCATGAGGGACATAGATAGCAGGCAGGGAGACAAGAGGCAAAGTGACTTCATCATTTCTGTTCTTACAGAGCAGATAATGAAGAAAGCGCTTTCCAAACAGAGAAAGTTAAGTGTCTTCAGACAGCTAGTAGTCCAAAAAAACTTCCAAGAGAGGAGTGAAGAGAAGAACATTCCAAAAAGCTGTCCTTAGTAGGCATAAATCTTACCCAGAGGACAGTTCAAACACATCACTTGTATCAGCTCTGCTCTTCCCTGTTTATTTTCTTCCTGTCAGCATTGAAATAGAATAATGAAGTACCAACCAAACAAACAAGACAAACAAGAAAATAAGGAAGAAAACCTAGTAGAGAAGAAAAGAATTGGAGTCCTTGTCTGTCAGCAGTGTTGAGGAGTCCCTTGAATCACACTGTTCTGCAGCCTGTGCAAAGACCACTGTCTTACCGTGTCTTATACAAGAAAGGAAATTACAAACTCTTCTTAAGTGTCTAAAATAACCATTCAGAGGAATACAGGAATGCAAAGACTATATTTAAATATTTAAAAGGAAAAGACATCCAAAACTTTTGGTTTATACCCAAGTGAGGTGTCTTCATGTAAGTTTTGGCTGCCCAGGCTCACATCAGCTTCATAGATTCCTTCCTGCATTTAGTTAGAAATTGCTTTAATGGTAAAGGGGTATTTTACAAATTCCTGAAGAATTTGTCAAGGAAATGGGAAGAAAAACCCATCTTCCCCAGTGTGAAGTGGGAAAGATAGTAAACTCTGCTGACAGTTTTGAAAGGGAATGCACAATCCATACGCAAATAGGCAGAGAAAATACCTCTTTGGAGGAAGCCACAGAGAGCAGGAGCCTGGGGAGGGAAGCAAGCATGCTGGAGGGAAAACAAACGGATTTCAGATGGAAACCAGCCTGGCCTTTGTCAAGCATACCAATAAAACTGACATGTTCCTGCAGACTGAGTTGATAAGATGGGAAAAAGTACTGATAAGAAAATTTATTAGCATTAACACAAAGGCCAGCTAAAGAAAACTGATTGGGGTTTTTTTTGTTTTTTTTTTTTTTTTTTTCCCTAGCATGTGTATAAGCCAGACAGGAAGGTAAGGCTAAATAATAAAAAAAAAAATCAGTAGAAAGTTAAAGCAATTAATGTTCAAGGATTAATGTTAGGGAGTTACATTAACTAAAAAGCTGTTTAGCACTAAGTAATATCAGAGGGGATTAAAGAACACTGTACTTACAAAAACAGCCTGGCAGCTCTGCTAAGAAGTGAGAAGTCAGCCTGGAAAACCCATCTAGAACTTTAGAAGAGACTCCTAACCAAATTAACTAGAATAACATCCCAAGAAGAGTTCCAGTAAGGAAATGGGTTTCTACAGGAAAATACTTGATTTTGAAACAGATTTAGCATTCAGGACAGCCTCTGGTGATACCTAACAAAGTTAAAGTGGAACACAAGGGAAAAACCATCAGAAGGGTGTCTCTAAAGGCCTATGCACGATTTCAATTAGCACTGTGGATGCAAATGATACCCTATTGATACCCTAGAGGATTTGAGCATTTTAAGAGCCAAGTCTGAGATTTTAATGCCTAATTTTTAAGATCTGCACATGTAGCCTATAGTTACGCTGATTGGTCAAAACCAGTACACAGCTGGCTAAACACTGAGCAGGTCTATTTGTCTGCTTCCAGGACAATAAATACTGGTGCCAGAGATTCTACATTCCTTCAGGCAGAATTGATACATGTGTATCAATTGTTGCATGAACATGCAACACACAAAGACGTATGTCAACATGGTATAACTGCAGAACTGATTGGATTAGTTTGGATCCAGCTAGTCATGAAAGAGCATGGACAAATGAATTGAGACACATAAAACTTTTTCTCATAATCCAGGCTTGCACTACAGAGAGTTGCCATCACAAATGTGCAAATTCAGGATGTGAAAATTCTGTCTGTCACCACTAAGCTCCCCCTTGTAATTCTTGGTTATTAGGTAAAGTGAGATAAGAGCTCCTGGTAGGAAGACCTGCCTCTATTAAAGAACTTAGGTTAGCACTGGGGGACAGGATAAACACCATGTTATAGCCCTTTTCCTAAAGTATCTGTGTAGACCAAAATGTTATGAATTAGTCATCTAAATACCACTCTGAAGGAATCTGTGTGCATTTGTGTGGATGTGCTGTGCATTTGTTTGTGTGCCCATGTGTAATTTGTGTGCTTTAGAGCTCAGTCACATCAAACCTCTGACTATGTATGTATGGTTTGCTATAGAGGGCTGTGGAACACCTCCGCAGGGACAGCCAAGCCTTGCTAATGTGGGATGTATAGAAACCATCTAGCCCACCAGCATATTCCTTTCCCTGTGTTAATGTGGATGTTATTTGATCACAAGCTACGAACATCAGTGTAGGCAGTTTATGGCTGGTATCTGAATATTTCAGGACTGCAAAGAGTTTTCACCTCCTACAGGTATTCTTAGAGAGTTATTTAGAAATTGCTCAACAGGAAAAAATAAGGCTATGTGGAGACTTTACCAACAGAAATACAGACTTCAAAGAATTACAGGATCAGGCAACAACTGATAATTAGCTGCCTCATGAGGATGCACAGCAATGAAAAACAGGAGTTTTTCAAGTAAATGTTAAATGCAAAGCTTCCACAACTTACACTGCTGTGAACAGTAAATTTTCTGAGATTTAACTAAAAAAAAAAAAAAAAAAAAAAACAAGAAAAAGAGAGAAGAAACTGTGTGATGGCAGTTTTGTAACTGCCATGTGAAGTTACAGTACTGTTAAACACAAGGCTGAACAGCAGATGGCATATTTACACCCAGGCCCTGAGACTATTGTTGTCATGGTTTGTAACAGCAGTGTTGATGTAAATGCATATTTGCTGTCCGTGTATCATGTTGACATTAATCCTCAAGGAAAGAAAACTATTTGGAAAATGTTCAGTTAGTATAATCTGAACTAAATTAAAATATTATAAGCTTGCTTATTACTCAATGTAAAACTTCTCTCAAGTGGAGAGAAGGACTATATAGAATCACAGAATCATTAGGGTTGGAAAGGACCTCTAAGATCATCAAGTCCAGCCTTCATCCTAACAGCTATCTATCCATTAGACCATAGCCTCAAGTGCTACGTCCACTCATTTTTTAAACACCTCCAGGGATGATAGTCATCATCCCACTGCCTCCCTGGGCAGCCTGTTCCAGTGCCCAACCACTCTCTCAGTGAAGAATTTCTTCCTAATGTCCAATCTAAACCTCCCCTGATGCAACTTGAGGCCGTTTCCTCTCAGTTTGAGAGAAGAGACCATCACCAGCCTCACTACAACCTCCTTTTAAGTAGTTGTAGAGAGCGGTAAGGTCTCCTCTCAGTATCCTCTTCTCTAAACAACCCCAGTTCCCTCAGCCTCTCCTCATCAGGCAGGCTTTCCAGACCCCTCACCAACTTCATTGCCCTTCTCTGGACCCGCTCCAGCACCTCAATGTCCTTCTTGTACTGTGGTGCCCAAAACTGGACACAGT
>JANIJG010010329.1:149748-204764 GCA_024611175.1 Megaceryle torquata
TTCTGCACAGCAGAAGCTTATAACTAAAATATTTTAGGATTTGATTTTTTTGGATAGACATAATAAAATGCCTGCAATTATCATACAGTGAGCACATAACATTTCTTAGAATACAAAGAGTGAACATGGAATTACATATTTTATCCACATTCTATTTGTGACTGAAAACAAAACTCATTTGGAGTTTTATACAAGTCTCTCTTGAGAAGTTAATCCTTTCAATAAGATATGGTCAGTATATACTTAGTAAGAATACACTCTTCACATACATGGCAATATTTAACTGTAAATGCAACAGGCTAAATCCTGACCTCTTTATGCCTAGTAAGTAAAGAGCCCAAAAGGAGCATAAAGCCTTCAGAGTCAGCCAGGATAGACTGAAACAGACTATCTGTGTAGCATTGACATCCTCAGATCCACTGTACATAGAAGTCGTATCTTGTCCAAAGAGACTATTTACATCAGGAGGAATCTCAGA
Organism: Megaceryle torquata; assembly: GCA_024611175.1. Taxonomy (NCBI): domain Eukaryota; kingdom Metazoa; phylum Chordata; class Aves; order Coraciiformes; family Cerylidae; genus Megaceryle; species Megaceryle torquata. The sequence continues at coordinate 150,227 of JANIJG010010329.1, forward strand.
AGCTCTGCTTGCTGAAAGACTTCTTCCTATGCACCAGTAGAATCTGTTGGATACTTGACACAAATCTCAGCAAGCCAAGCTACTTAAGCATAGCCTGAAATTCATCCCAGTTCACCAGGAGATGTAAGCATATTTGAGTCCCACTGAAGTCAAAGTGCACTGCTGAAGAAAATAATTTGGTGAGTCAACATGAGGGCTGCCTCCCAAGGCAGCTCCACTGAAGTGGTTATTTTCAGCCAAAGCAGAATTCAACACTGTGTCTTCTGAACCTACACCATGATGTCAGTTTAGAGGCTATGTAGTTAGTTATGGTAGACATGGTAGACATACCATAAAATTTGCTACTGGAAACATTTACAATTACACAGTCACAAGTAAAGTAACAGTGCAGTTACTTATACAATTATATATATGTACAGTAGCAAAACTATTAATTAGATATATGTTGTATCAGTTTTCCAGAAATTACAGGATAATTGGTGCCACCTATAACAAAATATTTGTATAATACTTCCAGCTGTACAACTAAATGCCTAAAAGAGAACAAACATTTTTCATAGATGCTAGTTATTTGTTCCCTTTCCCCATCAACATAAAGGATAATGATGGTTCTACATACAGGCAGGAGACACAAGCTACTAAACTATTGGTGATATTTTCCATATTACATACAAGATCATATCAGTCTCTACAATAATTATATTACCCTGAAAGAAATTACAGGAAGGATATAATTTTGTCCAAATCTAGGTAGTGTTTTATTAAAGATCTTAAATCTCTGAAAGACTATTACTGTATAACTTACTTTTCCCAGTATTAAGTCTCTCAGCCAGGTGCCAGATTCAACTATTCTCTTTCCTGCTGTAAATACAGAGTTACTTTCATGAAATAATGCAAATCAACAGATTTTTTAACACTTGTTGGTTAAGAAAGATTTTGGGAAATTTTTAATGGCAAAGTCTACCAGTAGCTACTCAGGACTAATTTTTCAAACTGTATGAAATACTGTCTTTAGCACTGTAAATACACAGTTATTTCTGGGAGTATCTTTAAACAAATGATCAATAGTTTGCTAACCAATCCACTTCTATGTCTCTTCACTCATCCAAGAGGGCGTTTGAGATTTCTGTTAGGGGACCACTTACACACTGAACGAACCAAGTGCAGAACTATAACCTATAAGCATTGTATAAAAGGAAGTGATAATGATTTCTACGAGAACTCTGATTATGGCAGACTTGCCAAAGTCCTTCAATAATTAAAAAATTAATTTCTAAAGAGATTATTTTTTAATGAAATATTGAAATCTTTGACCTCTTATAAGGGTTGAAGAGAAATATGATCACATATGCTCTCCTTGGCAGATGCATATATCTCTCCATAGGTCTTTTGTCATATATGAAGAGAAATATATGGTTCATAGAAAGAATAAGATGTGTTAAATAACACTATAATTTGTTTCTCCTAAAATAATCTGAAGAGCAGCATAAAAGAGGTCATATGATCTATTTCTACAAAACCACTTATTATCCAGTAATAATTTCTCTACAAAATTGTTTACCCATTCAAGTATCTTCAGGAGATATGTCACCATACTTGCATATACTGTCACTCCAACATTTATAAAACAACACTGATAGACAAAAACACCAAAACCACCTATAAATATTAAAAGCTCAACAAACTTGACTATCAAGTAGTTAAAAAATTGTTGATCTTTACATTACATATTAATTCCATGCTGTCCAAGATTTTTCTTTGAATGGAAGTTGAGATTTTCATGGCTTTCTATAGGTCATCATAATCTTGTGTATCCACCGGGAATAATATGAGACACGAACAAAAATCCCAGGACGATTTCGAATGGCACATCCGCGGCCAGGAACAATGACTCCAACTACAATCTTCAGCCTGTTTTGTTCACAAACTAAGGGACCACCATAATCTCGCTAGGAAAAAATAAACAAAAAGAATGTCACTTCTCAAGATGCTTCAAGACACAACTCCCACCTGTCTCCTATTGACTCATTTGTTTTGGGGATGACCTAGTTCAATAAACAAGCGATAGAATTAATCTTGCCATTGGACAAAAAACAATTTGTGATATCTTTTCCACAATCAGAGCTTATAAGAACAAATGCTAAGGCTGGCCTTTGACCTTTCATTGCTTCCAATGCAAATTAAACCCTGTGATCCATCTTTACATGAGTCCAGTGACTTCAGACTACCAGATCTTCCTCTCTTTTTTCAGTTACTTGTAAGCATACTATTTGTTTATGTGGTTATTAACTAGATGAGCAGAAAGTGAGTTGACTGATAAACATCTTTGTTATTATGACAGGCTTTGCATTGAAGACTACTGACAGAGCCGGGTTAATATACTTCTGTCAATCATCTTGAAAGGCACTAGGATGAGAATATCTATGTATTAATAGGTGAAAGGGTGAATCCCAAATGTAATAAAAGGCAATAAATTGGAGACATGACTTGTTAAAATGCTCTTTTTCATTATTCTGAGTGAATGAGACTTCTATGCACCAGTATATGCATTCAGTGAAAATTTGTGACTTGAACATAGATACTGCAGTTTTTACCCAGGCAGTAACCTAGCAAAGTAGCTGCAAAACTAGTCAGTAAATGTTCATATCAGATGTTGGGACATTGTTTCAAAAAATAAAAGCTGACAATTAGAATTGCATTCTCTCTGGATCATCAGAGAAATAGCAATGATTGACCTTTTTTTTTTTTTTTTTTTTCCCCCTGACTGATAGCAGATTAGTTCCCACATGAAAAATGAACTATGTCAGTACCATCAGAGCTGCTCATAAAACACTTTCAGGAGTGGGGTTTCACCTGCCAATCTGATTTTGTTTCTGTTCTCTGCTGAGGATAGTAGCTTCAAAGGGGAACTCAGGGACCAGGAAACCATGCAGTGATTAAGACTGATTGCTAATATTAATTCAGTCCATTTCTTCTTGCAGGAAAAAACAAAGTGCAGAATCCCAGCAGACTTCCATGCAGATGTTTCATTTATAAGCCTTGACATGTCTAAGAGCTCATTTCATAGAATCATAGAATAGTTTCGTCTGGAAGAGGTCTTCATCAAGTCCAACCTTATTCCTAGCCCTACCAAAACCATGTCCCTAAGCAACACTTATTTTATTTATTTAATTCACAATTAATTTATTATTAAATATTTTATTTTGAAGAAAGTATTTCACAATAGTAAAATGATCCAGTAAAATATTAATAATAAATGGAAGAGGCCTCAGCCTGATGAAGATCTCATTTATTACCCCATGGTTAGTTAGCACACACCTTTGGGTAGGGAAAACTTCACTACTTCATTAACATCGGTGTTAGGAAAACATCTATTCTACTCCAGATATTAAATACATAATAATATTCATGACTGCCCTCATGACATCATCTCATCAGGCAGATTTTCCACACCAAAAATGGTATCTTCCTGTAATAAATGATATACAGAATTTCTCCTCATGTCTTTTTTTCCACCATCAGAACAAGTTCCAAGCAAAACAACTGTATCAAACTACTTTTACTGAAGTAGTTGTCCTGTCCTCACTGGTAAGTTGCTCAGGCTTGATTAGGGAGAGCAAATGCTCCAGCCTTCTGACTAATACTGAGCCTCAGTACATTTGTGGATCTCTTTCTTTCCTTCATGACTTTATCAACCGTGTTGAACAGTGACTACTACTACTACTGTTGCTAGCACACAGCCCACTTCAGCCCTTATTATACAGAACACTAATTTGTCTCATTCTAGCAAAGTGTCTAGTCATAAGGGTATATTTAACATTCATGTAAATCTTTTCCTGGTGTGTTGGTTAAGTGAAACTGAAGCAAAGGAACTTCTTCCTGTACTCTGTCAAAATACACAAATTATTTTCCAATTCAAAAGATTAAAACTCTTTTTCTGCACACAAGTTTAATGCAGAAAGAATAATTATATATAGAAAAAAAATCCCCGTAGCAAATTATTTCTGCAAAATAAATATCCAGGCAGATGGCTCCTAAGAATGTGTTAGAAAATGTAGTATTTACCTCACAAGGCCCAGCACCAATGGTTTCAGCCACAGCACAGATTTCTGACTCATTCACAGTGATCTTCCCTTTGAGATATTGGTTGCATTTCTCATTTCCCAAAATAAACAGGTTTGCTACGCGAAGAAGCCCATCATAGTTAATTACTAGGATCAAAAAGAGAATGAAAACTTTATTCTATTTTAGGGGAAAAAAATAATTGAAGATGCAGTCTGGATAAAATTACTCATGTAACTTTGGTTACTGCACTTTCTCTCCAGTATTCACATTTTTGTCCATCCTCACTGTTACCATGCATTTGTCTTTTGGATTTTTTATTTGCTACAAATTAGATTTGCAAGAAATATTTTTGGCACACATGTCTGTACACTTCTCTAAGAATGTGTGGAGAAGTTTTTTGTATTAGAAGAAAGGACTTGGTAACTCACTTTACTATATAGCTCACCACAAGCTTGCCCTGTCATGTCACAGAAATCAGAAAAAGCAAGCCTGAGAATGTTGTCATTCCCATCAGCAGAGCAAGGATTTCACTCCTTGCCTTAAACACAAGTTAATGTGCAACAGTGCCCTCCATGGCCTAGGGAAGGACATGTGACTTCAAAAATACTGTAGCAGAGCAGAGTTTTTCTCATTCTCTGCTGGCTCAGCTACACTGAATGACTTTGTGCCTGCAAGGGCAGAGCCACAGCCTTGTGCAATCTCCATTCATCAGCGTGAAGGTCAGGAAGCAGGAGCCCCGTGGAGCTTACTCTTGTTCTACATGTCGAAAGACAACTCTGTACAAGCTGCAAAGATAAATAAAGAGCCTGGACCTACCCGTTCTCTGCACAGCCATCAAAAGAAGATGCCAGGCTTGCTCTTCACTGACTTACTATCCTGTTTTCTTGAAAAAAATGAATGTAACATTTCTTCCTTCCCTGACCAGGCTGCTGTGAGGATTATAATAAGTAGTGCATAAAATATAGTACAGAGTCCTTGGCTGACAGATGTTATGTACTTACTGTATTACATAACTCCACAATGTTGCAAATTCCTTATCAGTTCTCTTAAGCTAAGCTTTCCTCTGATGCTGCACCATACTCCAACCTGACTTCTCTGTTCCTCAGACAGCCATTACTCCCAAAGTGTGGCTAACATGGCCATGCTGGCAACATCAAAGGCAGTCATCTGGGAGAGGGCTGGTACAGATTGCTTTCCACCCACAAAGAAATGCAGAGTAATGGTTGCAAAGAAGAGAGCCTCAGAATACATTCTAGTTTCTGCTCTGCTTCCAGGACAACATGACTACGTAGCTGCTGCTAACTCAGGGTCTGTGGCAAAACGACATTTGAGCACAGTAATTATTGGGGTAATTATTGTCAACTGGCAGCTATTAACTTTATCATCAACACATAATTAGACAGATATAACACCAGGCTAAATAAATGTCTGTTTTCCCACATATTTGCATTTATTTCACACAAATCCTGAGTTTAATAAACTTGAGTAAGGTTGCAATGTCAAAAGTTAGGAAATTAGACTTAAGGCTGCCTGTGCATCCTTGCTTCAGTGTCTGTGTATGTTAATTATGCCTTTGAATACATGATTCTCTACTAGTTTTTCCACAGGGCAGCCTGCCTTGGGATACAGAAAGAGACTGCTAAGTAGATGAACTGGAATTTTTCAGAAAAGGGTTAGAACTCAGCAAAATGCTTCTGACAGATTTTTTTAAACACGTAGAACAATATTTAGTTCATTCTTTGAAATGTTTGAATCATTTTGTCTGTCACTGAAACAACAACAAAAATGAGCATGGACTATCAGAATATATTTCATAGTAAATGATGTTAGATAAAATATTGAAAGATTTACAAAAATTAGGAAAAAATCAAACTGCATTTTATAACAAAAAGTGTTGGACAACTGTGGCATCAGGCAATACCAGCAGCCTCACCTATAATGACAAGAGGAAGTAAGCTGTCAACGCATTCATTTAGTTTTTAAAAATAATTTCTTACATCCAGTGTATCCCCATCCATAAACACTGCAACTGGTCTTCTCTGGAATGGTACATCCAGAAATGGGCAATCGGATTATTTCTACAAAATTTGTCAAAATGGCAGGTCTGAAAAGAGAAAACAAATAATAGATATAATGGATTTTACTTAATCTTCTAAAATGTATCTTCAAAATTACATAAAATTTATTACAGACCAGAGCAATTAGAAACTGCCAATTCTTTTCCATCTTTGAAGAACAAGATAGATATTTCTACTGATTTTTTGTCCTGCAGCTGCTAACTGTCAAAAGATTTCTTGAAATGCTGTCACCACTTTTCTGCTATTTAACTTGGGTTTTCATTTTAAAAATAAGTAATAATAGCATTTCATTTGAATATATAGTTTTGTTAATATGAAGGAAGTTTGAAAGCTCATATAGACACAAAGGTCCAAGTTACAATCTGATGTCTTTTCTATAAATTAGAACTATCTACTAGTCAGTGTTTAAAAAACAAATCCAACAAAAAACCTCCCAACTAACCCAAACTTCACTATCAGGAAGACAGACAAAAAAAAAAAAAAAAAAAAAAAACACCCACCCAAACAAACCACCACATTATTTTTTCAGAAGTAACATTTATTTTCTGCATATATCAAGTAAAATTTATGATTGGAAGTTTACCCCATAAAGACATCTTCTTCAGTATCAGGGATAGTAGAGAACTGAATTTGAAAATCTTATTTAGGAAGCATTTCATTCATCAGTTGAAAATCCTGGAATTCACAACAATAGATGCTTACCTGCTAAGTTTCAGTAAAACCAAATCTGACCCTGCAGGGCCATATATCAACTGGGAGATATTCAGGACTTGTCTATGCTTCTCCTCTCCTTTTCCTTTGATATTATGGACTCCAAGCCAGGCTTTGTAGTCTTTCAAATCTTTGTACCTGAATGAGGAGGCAAATTCACATAGGATTTTGTTGAGTGTATAACAAATAAGTCAAAAAAACTCTGCTTAATATGATTATGCTAGAAGATCTTAACTAATACTCTTCACCAGAAATGGGTTTATGCTGCCAACTTCTATTCCAAAATCAACATGCTCAGATGTAAGTTTTTGGTCTGAAGCCATTGCATTATTTTATCTTTAACTGTTACTAAAATGTAGTATTTTTTTCCTAATAGTTTCCAAACATTTAGCTCCTTGGACAGTATGAACCTTTCAACTTTTTGAGATTTGCCCAAGTTTTCTCTTTTATTCTGTCCAGTTAAGTAGAAGCATGAGATTAATTATATAATAAAGCAATTGTCTAACCATTACAGTTGGAAAACATATTTATACTTCTATGCAAAATAACCAGACCTCTTTGAGATTAACAACAACAGAATATATCAAGGTCCCACAGGACTTTTATATCAGAAAAGCAGTGTTAAATCCAAACAGGAGGGAAAATTGCTTCATTTAAATGGTTGTGCTGATAAATTCTAGAAAATAGATGGATTTCAATATTGCAAATCTACAGACTACTGTACCGAGAGGGGAAACATTGCCTCGCTGTTAGAACCCACTCTTCCTTTATCAAAGTACCTCCACAGATATGCTTATTCCTGGGGGAGAAAAAAAAAAAAAAAAGAAAAAATAGTAATAGTATTAGTTTCTACATAGTCAAAAAGTTTAGAGTACTTTTGCTCTGCACGCATTTTTGCTGGTGAAAGGTGTCTGAGTGACAGCCTGTGAAAACATGTCTCCGCCCCTTTCCTCTGCAATTTCAACACTTACAATAACATTACTTTGCAGAGGATTATTCCAATATGTAAAAAACATGAGGAAAGACAAATTCAGTTAGTCTGCTCATTTAGTGGTTTCAAAGCTGAATTTATAATAAGAGACCTATTTTTTTTTTATTTTATTTTTTTAACACAAGCTAATTGTTGGTAATAAGAACTGGACTGAAACATTCAAGCAAGTCCCCAAACTGCCACCAGATGTAAACAACATTTGGTCATTATTCATGTAGGTATTATCCAAAGTATTGACCTCAAGGTGGAAAGTTCCTATTTGATTACAAGCCCTATGAGAATTCTGTCCCTACATACTTCAGTTGGAAACAATCTGCAATGTATAACATCCGATATGTGATTATGGAAAACCTGCAGCATAATATCTCAAGTAAAATTAAAGCAATTAAGCATGACAGTTCTTTCAAAAATAAAGACAATTGTGGAATGTAGATTAATTAGTTTCCTTCTTTGTGCCTCCAAAATCACATTTATTTTCTGCAGCTCTTTGGAGAGTGAATCAGAATTGTCAGCAATTTGGGAAAAGCTTAAAATCTCACAATTTATAAATTCAAATTGTACAAATGTTCAAAGCTTTGCAAAGAACTGCTGGAAGGAGCCCAGACTCTATATGGAGTTCAAAGACAGCAGAATAACACAGATGCTTGCCTCTTTTTTCTTTTTTTTTTTTTTTTTTTTTTTAATTGTATTTTGATTGAGGAACATAATATCTGGTCCAAAAGGCTGGATTCTTTTTAAAATATAGATTCTGCCCAGTTTCATTATAAAAATGTCACAATCAGGAATATAATGTGTTCTTCCATGTTATGTTTGCATCACTAATTACCAAAGGCAATTTACAAGATTCCATCATCTGCTTTAGAAGACTGACTAGTACTCATGGGAAGGATAAACCTCTTATTTAAATGTGAGACAAATCCAGAGCTGATTTCATGAAATAGATTACATTTGTCCAAATATTCTTAAATATACCTGATAACAGAATCTGGATTGGATATACAAGCAAATATGTCATTGATTAATTTAACATTTAGAGGTGGCCTTGGTTGCCAAATATTAATACAAGCTTGTAAGTATCACTAAGTCTTTACCATTCAGACATGGCAATTCCATTTTAAGGTGTACAGTTAGGTTTCTTTGCAGAAAGTCCTGAAGTCATTAAGAATTTCTTTCAGGCGACATTCTGTTTGCTTCCTTGGTAACAATACAGAAGAAAACTACATTATTATGCCCACGTATATTACTTTAAAATATATTTTGCTGCTGGAGTATTCCAGGAATCCTTATTTTCATGAAAGCATCTACAACCATTTAAGCACTTATCTACTCAATGGAATTTTGTTGCATAGTACAAAATCCAGGTCCAACTAGCTTAACATTATTTATTTGAATTTTAGTCTCACAGATGTAACTCACCTGACCTGTCTAAAAGTTCCTCAAACATCAAAGCTGCCTTAAAGAGCAAAGATAAACTTCTCCAAGAGAGTGTTTCAGCCCACTTGTTTCATTATTTAGTCAATTTAGAATAAAGTGATGTTCCTCTAGAAGTATTTTTCTGGACCATTCACTAGACTTCTAGAAAGGTCTAGTTCTGATTGGATTTAATAAAATGCAAAGATTACCAAGGATGGGAAGGGCCCCCAGATTTTCTCTAGCAATGAAGAAAATAGGCTTTTTTATCTTTTCTGTTACTCCAATTTTTCATTTAAGACCTGTTTTATAACATGATTATAAAAGAGATGACAAATCATAAGCTAATAGAATTGAGCTGTACTTTAGTCTGTACCAGCAGACAAAAAGACTATTATTTTGTTTTGTTTTGTTTTTTTCCATGATGAAATATATAGGGCTGATGCATGATATACATCTCCTGCTATACATTAATGATTTACACTTCCAGCTGATGAATTTCAAACCTGAGTAATGAATATAGAAAACAGCAATTCTGTCTTCTGTCTCTTACACAGTAGCAAAGTAAGGTCTGCCATAATGTGATATAAATTTCCAGCTGTACATGTTAGTTAGGGTCTTGTTTTATGGAATGAAAAGGGTTTCTTTAGAGGTCCTACTTATTTATTTATTTTTTTTCCTACAGACTACATTTTAATTGCATGTAATGATATGAGCAGAAAACTAAATCTGACATGGGTATAAATCCTGAATCCAGCACTTTACAACCAAATGCACTGCTATTAAAATGAAAATATTGATATGATTTCTTGTAACAGTCTCTAAAATAAACAGTATAATGCTGTAATAAAAATGTCTGCAGTATCTATTGAAAGAGCAGAACACTATGAATGTTTTTCAAGATCATGTATGTAAGTTAGTGATAATGAACATATAAATATTTCACTGATGGAATGAATACTATGGAATTACATGATGTTTCAGGAAAGCCGATTTTCTGCTTCTACAGAATTTAACTGCAATCTAGAAGAATTCTTATTATGATTGACATATTCTACAGTTTCAAAACAAATATGGTCACAGACATGCTGTCTTTCTAATTAAAGTGATAGTTACCTGTACGTCAAACTAACCACCCATCCTTCATTAGTTTGTGTTGGGATTCCATTTACAACTCTCAAATGTTTTGTTGAGGCACAAGGAATGACAGTATCTGAAAGCAGGTCCAGAGATCGTATTTTACTAAAAACAGTGGTAGGAAACCTGTACAGTTGCACATAATCATCATAAGAAGCTCACTATTTTTACAGATTAATTTTCCTATGCTAGAAATATATTTCTAAAGCATCAAAACTATTTCAATGAATTTAGGCGAGTCTAAATCTAAATCCTCATAAGGAATATAAAATACATAGAATTATAGATAATTATAAAGTAGACATTGAAAATCATTACCATATCTCACCACTGGCAAGTCAGGACAGTGAGAATAGATAAAGGAGTGTAATAAAGCTATTCTACTTTTTCTTCTTTTAAAAGCATTTTTTCACAAGCTGTATGGCTTTTTTAATCTTTGACTGATCTTGCTTTTGTTTCACAATTGGAAAGAGTGAGCTAGTCTTAGAGAATACAATACATGCACTGCATGATACATCTGCAAACTTACCATCCAAACTGGTTGTAGTAGGAGTTGTATCACCTTCACCTAGACAGACACATCAGATAGCCACAAAGCAAAATTAAAATAAATCTAAAAATGGAATTGAGTAAACAAATCCAGCAAATGGCCTACTGTTAATTTTAATAGTTCACAAAGTTTTAAACTTCAATGATTTCTTTAATACTCTGCAAAAAGCACAATTTGGTAAGGATTCACAGAAAGGCAGAATTACATTCCAAAAGAATGAAATAAGGATTAAACAATTTGCAATTTTCTAGTATCTTTCTTATTCACTGAATGCTGAATACACCAGGCTATCTGTCATGTTCAATTTACATGTTTCTTTCAAACAAGCAAATGCTGAAATATTAAGTTATGATTTTTCAGGAACTATAGAAGTCACATGACTAAATTCAAATCAGATTTATTTAAAAATTTAAATTTCCTTAAAAACCTTTGAAAATTCAGAAGTCCTTTTATGTTGCTATCTGTGCAACTTATCAACACGTGTTATCCAAGATCGAGTTTGGTTCTTCTGTCGAAGGCAAGTGAAAATACAGTTACAAGAAGGTTGCTTAAACCTTTTCACTTCAGTGAAGTCTGCAGAGCGACCCAGCATTATGTGTTAGAGGTGCAGGTGTAGCTAGTGAAAATTTGCACAGATAAAATTTAAACAGTCTTATCCAACTAGTTTTCCACCATTAAGAACATATATATATCAGTGTATACAGTCATACACATTGCTAAAGTTCTATGTATATGCATATGCATATATATGTGTATGTACATATAAATCAATAAATATATAGTGTATTTTGAAAAGACCAGTTAAAGGCTCCAAGTGAGTATACCTGTGAAGTGCCAGCATTTTTTTCTCTACTGGCTATGCTGGTTATCAGTATCTGAATGAGTCATTAGGAGTTTAATATTAGTCTATACAAGTTACAGTTGTAAACCAGACATATTCCAGATCTGGAGTTTGATCAATATTGACACAAATAACCTTTTGCATAGTTTGTTTACTCTTCTCATAGATGACAAAATAACACCTGAGACTTCAAATGTCACCTCTTAGAGGTGCTGCAGTTCAGACTATGAAGAAATGCAGCAGATTGCTGCTGCGAATGAGTGTAACATTATCCTTAACCTCTACAGACATGCATTCAAAAGCCTGATTCACCATTTAAATGTTCTCCCAGGATATACAACAGGATATATTTCATATTTAGAAATGAGAATTGAAGAGTAAAATACTGAACATAAATGTGAATTGCACATTTTTTGGCATAACTCTATCTTTTTCCACTGTCAGTTTATAACTGAATTCCCTAGGATTTTTAATTCTGTTTATTTAAGCTATTTAGATTTTAACAAGCAACTTTGGAGGAGTGATGTTCCTAATTCTTGCCAGGAGTTAAATCATCACATAAACATCTGAAAGCAGAATCCAATCTAAATAGCGCATATACACTTCACCATATATATATGGTGAGCTATTCTAACTTTAAAAACAAATACAGATCACATGAAGAGACTATAAGGCTTGTAGAACAGAAGATAAGTGTCCCTGGGTTTCCTGAGGCCACAGACAGCATTCTGACCACTAGCAATTCTTTGTTTCTGTCTTGCCCTCAGTCAATAGCTAGATCTGTTGGAAAATGTTTAACCATCTGTAATAGCCCTTTTATGCTTCTACTCAATAAATAAGCCTTGAAATGTCCAAGCTGGTCAAGGAAAAGGACCCCTTGTTCATATATTGCACAAGCAGCTTCTGTCTGTTCCTTCTCAGTCATGCACAATTGATTCTTGATAGAATGACACATTTTGTGCTGCCACAAGTAACAATAGAAAGGTATGTATATGCATGTGACACCATGGCTTCACTGGGATTTCACAGTTGACAATGCCTGAGGCATACCAAGTACTCACATCGAGAAATAGGGCAGTAATCCCAGGGAACAAGAGGATCATCTGTGTAACACCAGGGACCATGAAAATCATCATCTGGATTGCGGCAATAGTTTTTCTTCAGTTTACTAACATCTGGTTCTCTGAATATTTGTATATGCCTAAAGGGAAAAAAATTTCAAAGTGCTGAAAAGCTTTATACTATAGCCCAAAATTTCAAAGGTTAAATGTTGCTTTGCTCCACATTGTAATATTAGCTGATTGGGAAGCCTACAGGTCAGGGTTTAGGACTGGTTAAAATCAGAGTGAAGATGAGACCCAAATATTTGCTGGATCTGGGTCACTCCAGTTGGTATTTTAAGTACTGTGTCCACTGGACAGCTGGGAGGTTTCTAGATCTCCCACTCAAGCTAAAATCCCTGGATAGTCTCAGGAAGTTACACTGATTAGAAAAGCATTTGTGTTGCCCTTAAAAAATCTGCAGGCCTCTCTGGGAGCACAGGTATGTTCTCCTTGCAGATTAACAGTTAGCACAAGGGAGCACTGAATCTGTAATAAAAGCTGAATCTTAAGCAAAGGAAAGACAAATAAGAAAAGTTAGCAAGCAAGGCAAGGAGCAGGCAAGAAGAAGGATGGATTGCTCAGACAAACTGTAGTGATAAGTCACCTAAGTTGCAAACCTACATGAGGCAATTTAAAGGTGAAGTTTTCGGGTGAAAATCTGAAGCAGAGAAAGCTGTTTATTTCTGGCTTGTCAGACAGAAGCATACAGGCTTCCCAGGTTACAGTTGCACGGACGGCTCTTTTAGTTCATAACCAACCATGCATGCTGCTTCTAGCACACACACAACTAGACTGACTGTTGGAGTGAGACTGAGAACTTCCCAAAGAAGTTCTCAGATGAAGAATTTGTGAGAGTAAGAGAAGAAAGGTTGATCTGTGCTCAAGATTATGTGAACGTAATTGCAACAAGCATCCAGTAGATCTAAGTAATACCTTAATCCTCTGCTTCCCTTACGACAGCACACTGGAATATGTATGCGCTCTCTGACCCTGAGTGAGCAAAACCACATATAGTCCAAATGGTGATTCCAGAGAGTGTCACTGAAATCTGCCTTTTGCAATACAGGTTCCCCAAAGGCTTACTTAGTGACTTGCACACCTTCACCTGACTGACCATCAAATCATCATCAGCAAATAGGGATAACCAGATTCCAGAGGGCAATGGTTAATATGGTAGGCATTATGACTGTGGTGATCATGAGCACTAATTCAGCAACAGATACCAGAGGTAATATAGACATAAACTTATGGACTTCAGAAGCTAAAGATAAATAAAGAGAAAACCATTTCCATCTGGGCCACTAATGTGTGTAATATCTCATATATAACAATTTTTTTTTATGAGTCTCTGTCTTTGTGTGGTACCTGGAAGTCATTGTTCTTGTCACTTCTGAGATTTATTAATCTACTGTTCTGAATCAGCAGAGATAGCAATGAGGATCCCAGCATAATTGAAAAGGTCTTGGAATTCACAACTTCTTTTGTACTTACTCCTGATTCAGTTTTACTTTAACAAACAAATTAAAAACTTGTCATTTCTACTACTTGGATATGAAGCCAAAGTAATGATAAACAACAGAAACTGGACATTGTTTTAATGGCATTTGATGTCAGTGTCATTAGATCATAGACTCAAGTTTCATTTTGAGGCCACAAGAGACCTTAGGTGTTTTCAAGTCCAACCACCTGCTTGAAGCAGCATGAGTTATGAGATCAGATTGATGATATAAACATTTCCTACTTCATTCCTGCTATCCTCTCATAGAACAAAACTTTCAAGCACAAAGATGGGGTAAACCAGGCCAGTAAACTAAACACTAAGAACATCCCAAAGCCTGCAATTAGTGGTTAGCCTGAATAAAAACATGTTGTGTAATATATTTAAACACCAAGGCAAAAAAAAAAAGAAAAAAAAAGAAAAAAAAAAACACAAACAAACCAAAAAAAGTATAAAAAAACTCCAGGGCATAAGGGGCTATTTTAGAATCACTGCAGAAGAAAAAGAGATGCCATCTGGAGGCAGTATTTACTCAGGACTCACTGAACTGAACCATCTCTTTCTCTTTTATATGTACACACCTACGTAAATCTTCAATATTCTTGTCCCATGTGGAGCAAGTTAACCCAAATCTTGTCTTGGATAGATTCCCCATGTAACTCTTGCCATTGCCACGATAACAGTCTGAATAAAGAATGTCGAGACAAAAAGAAGTGGAGGGTGATTGTACAACATTGAAAAGCAAACTCTTCCTTTTAATCAGTAATCCAAATAATTAAAGACAAATGTTATATTTAGCAAATACTATACAATATAAATCAGAGAACTATATAAATCAAATAAGAAAGAAAAATGGAGAAAGTTTTCAAATTTAGATACATAATATCTTGCTTCAGGCCTTCATTCTCAACAGAATAGCACTTTAAATTTCGTCTTACATAAACTGGGAAAATTTCTTTCATAAATAGTTTAAAATAGTTAATTTAGAAAGGTCACATAGAATATTCTAGAAGTTGTCAGGTGCTGTTTTATACAAAAACAAAGCAAAAATGCCCCCTTATCTTTCCTCACAGAAAACCAGGCAATCTTAGCCTATTTGAAGAAAAATTACCATTGTCTAGATTCTGGGTACTGACAATAGTGTATACTACTAGACTAGACTTAAATTCTACTTTTGCAAAATAAAATAATCCACATGAGTTTAATTTTATTGTAATGCAAAAAAATTGCCCATTAACTTCAGCAGTAGTCATGTTTAATTCATAAGCTGTTGTCATAAGCCTTTTTGAGACTTTTCAAGAGGATTATTTAAAATAATCACTTCTATAAAGACTTCTTGTATAAAGCATTTAATTTCATATTCATCAGTATTTTTTCTTTTTGATAATTAATACTTTAAAAATAGCACAGGATGAAAATCAAAATTTAATCCTTTCTCTGACATAACTCTTGTAACCGCAAGTCTTTCAAATTTTACGAGGCAAAGTGCCTAAGCCTTAAAGAGGTAGATCTGAATGTATCCTGATGTAGGGTTGTAGGTCTGAGGTTTTAGCTTCAGTTATGCTATGGCTGACATCAGTTCTCAGAATGCAGTAATACTCCTTGGAGTAATACCAAGACCAAATTAAAAATATTTGTGTGAAGACTCAGAGTGGACTTTACAGTCAGAGGTAACAGTTTGAAGCTAAGAGGCTATATGGGAAGTCCCATGTGCTTTCTTACAGCTCAACTCCTTTTGCCTCATAAGCAATTATAAAAAGACTGAACCAAGGAAATCAGCTCAGGTCTGGGAAAAGACCTTTCAAACTAAGGAAAATAAGACAGTGGAGCAGATCTCCGGCTAATATAAAATGGAACACAGGTTCACATTGTCTAAAAATCAGGTCCAACACTAAATCTTTGCTGTAGCTTTCCCTGCTCTAATCAAAACAAACAGAAGGGAATATCATTTACACCATGATGAATCCCAAGTATGTAAATAAAGCCAAAGCAGAACTACACAGGTGTAATACAGATATACTGAGACCAGCTTCTCCAGTTTTCAGGCCTGCCTATCTGCTGTTTGGAACAGTACAGCATTCATTTAAAATCATGTTATTTCACTTCCCTCTGTTACCTTGTTCATTTGATGTATCACACTTAGGAATCTGGGAGCAATAGCCAATACGGATGTTTGGGTCAGTGGTAAAACACCAGGGCGATTCAGATCCATCTGGATTTCGGCAGTAGTTTTCCCTCAAATCCCTATAAAAATAAATATGTTAGCTCACATCAAGGATAACCTATAACTACTGATGCATTCTATTGCTTTTTATTATGAATTCGCAATAATACAGGCTCCTTAAGGTCTGCATGTTACTGACTAGTGTCAAGTGCAAGAAGAAGAGCAGCTTGTAAGAAAAATGTCCAGAAAAATATGGTAAAAAGAATATGGTTATGGGAATCCATTTTCAGTGGAATTATGTTTTGATTGGATATAAGATTTCAATTGAAGATTAACAATATTTTCAATATAGCTTATTTTTATTCAGGATTCTCCATCAAAATTTACATGCAAGCTGACATTATATACACCTGCAATCCATTAAAAGTGCTTTTAAATAGAAACATTACCAAAGTGCTTAAAATTCCCTATACTTTAAATGGTTCTGCTGAGTTTAAAGAAACAGACTCCTGTTGACTGTCAGTGATTCATTTAAGAAACAATCTTGAAATCTAAAAAAGTGTATGTTGAAATTCTATACAGCTGTTACCCTTACAGTTAGTCACAAGGGAACATCTTTAAATTTCTCTTGCAGCTTGCATGAAATAGTCAGACTTCTTAAATGTAAGTTTTATTTACCCAGCTCCTGACAGTTGCCATGTTTTGTGCATCTCCATATTTATTTTTTTTTTCTGTCTGCTGTGCTTACTGATAATACACTACAGAAAAAATGGGCTTAATACTGTAGTTCTTACTCATGTGAGTTTTGAACAGTTGTACCAGCAGCTCTGTTTATTTTACTTAAGCTATTGGCCTAAATAACCACTGTGCTCTCAAGCATTGGCTGCATAAGCAATTGTTAGCCCCTCCACACTGATAGGAACATTGTTAAAACTGCACAAGGGCGTATTCCTTCAGCAGTGTTACATAGGTACGGTGTATATTGGTTTAAGTGGTGGTTTCAGGGATCAGGCTATGGGATCAGGCTCCAGCACTAACTTCCAGGAAAATTCAAGGTGGTCTTGAGATTGACAGAGAAGGCTCAGGATCACTCCTATTTTCCATTGCAATGATCATTACATTTTCAGTAGATGTGCTACAATGCACAGCATTTGATCAATACACTGAACATTATATTGATAGTAGGAAAGGGATTAAGATGACAAACCTAACTGTTCTCCTAAAACAAGATATTGTTAGAGAGATAATACAAATTCAGACTGCAATCTTTTCTTTACCTTGAAAGGTCCACAATATTAAATTCCAGCACAAGTTCAGAATGATATTTAGCCATCAGTAAAGACATTTAGTAGAAACCAGGCTTTGGATTCATACTGGTCAGCTAGGTTTCCTCCATACTCAGTGAAAAATGTACTGAAAGAACACGACCAAGGTAATGGCCTAAAATAAGTGGTTATTCACATCCTGGGAGTTTATGAATTGTATCAAAAGGTTAGATAACCAGTGGTCCTTCAGGTAAAAGTAGTCCTATTCATGCAAGTACATTTAGTCATGAGACAGAAAAATTATTAGAAATATGCAAAATAAAAAAGTATTGTCAAATATTACAAATGTCAAGTATTGCCAAGGACATTACACTTACGTAAAATTTAGGACATATTAAAGTCAGTAACCAAACTGCAAACAAGTACTTACCTCCATGAAAGAAAAACAATAGTAATGTATGAGCACTACTGGGATTCAGGTCCCAGTCTGGAAAACATCCATATACTTCACAATCAATTAAACTGGTGAATACATGCTTGAAGAAAAAGTTCAAAAAAACCCCAACCCTACAGTTTTGCACAAGTTCATCTAAAACTAATATTTTGAAATCTGAAGAAATTATTTTCCCACGTTCAAATGGTTTTCAGCATCAGCAAGTTGAGTGAATGCATCAGGTTCCAGGGCAGGGACAAGTACCCTATGGTCTACTTTAGTGGCATGAATTTCTAAACATTTTAAAACTAAGCTCTTTCCCCCTGCAGTATTACCCACATACATCTACTCACTTGCACTTGAAGTTCTCAGGAGTGATGTTGTGCTGGTGAGGAAACTGGGAGTCCCACCTCTGGCATTGGATTCCACTCCATATGGTGTCGACTGTGCCACGGTATCCCTCACCCTGTCCCTGAATGCATGTTGACGTCTCAGCTGCCACCTCCGTGCTGTTCACAACACTTTCATCTGTAGACCCAGAGAAGAAGGGCTGTTTCATTTTCTTAATACTCAGTCTGGCTCAGGATGTCAGGTTTGAACTCTACATTGTAGTTCAAATCATGGTAGTTGGAGTTCTTTGCAAATCTGAAGTCTTTTACAGAATAATTTTCTCCTCTTCACATTTACAACATCCGTGAAATCAAAATAGGTGTTAGAACTTAATGCTAGTTTATCCACTTGCAAGCAATGAATCTGCAACATGTAAGAACTTTCATTTAGTGAGATGTCTGGCCTATGCTATATCACTGAAGGTCAGAATATATTCTTGGTTATTTTTCCAGTTCAGCAAGTATTTTCTCATTTGCTTAGCTTTACAAAAGCGAATGACCACCCATGTGCACACTGTTAAACATGTTAATACATGTTTGCAGGATTAAAGTCCAATTGGTTTTCTCCAAAGAATTCCTAGAATATTAAGGCACATGAAAAAAAAGATGCAGATAAAAAAAAAAAAAAAAAAAAAAAAAAAAGAAGACAATAAATCCTATTATAAAGTAATGTGCTAAAACCCCCTTGAAGTTACTCTTTTATGCCTCATATAGTTAAAGGAAAAAAAAAAACCAAACCAAAACAAAAAAAACCAGCTTCTGCAAATCAAAGATCAGTATTCTCTACAGAGAGATGAATGTTTTAAAGACTAACAAATTCATCAGACACAAGATCTTTTACAGATGTTGATATACTCTGCATTCACCCTGGTGTGGGCTGACTTGAACTAAATTCAGAAAAACTGTGGGTTTTGAAATGACTCATTCACATAACTTGAAAGTCTCTTTTTATTTCTTATGCAATTTTCATAATTGCAAATTAATGGCACAAATATTGCATCAGATATATCAAAACTAAATACACTACAGTAAGAGTAACACTTCTACAACATCACAAAAATCTCCCTATATTTTTCTAAATAAATGCCCATCTGTTGATAATTGCTATTGTTCACAAGATTAATTTTATTAATTGCCTTAAAAGTATTAGTTGCCAGCAATAATTATGTTAATAAAGTTGCAAAATTAGTTTTCTTCAAATAGTCTAGTGATTAGAACAGTATTTGTGTGTTACTCATAATATAGTTCATTCCTGATAACTTGAGCCAGTTCTATGAACTTGCAGAGAATATGGATCTTAAGGAAACCAAATGTTGTTAACAGATGGATTTGGCTGATTTGCTGTCTAATCTTCTACGTTAAAGATCACTTCCCTGTCAGATGATAGCATCAAGTTGTGCGGTTGAATTATACATTTCTTCATGCTGGAGAAAATTTCCCTTTTTCTCTTCAGCTAATTGATGTTTTTACATCAGTTTTTCATGGTCAAAATAATTTCCCATCCTTCTTTCCCAAGGCACTTTGTCTGCAAAAGTTGTTTGCTTTCAATGGCATTGTGAGTTCCAAGTTCTTTCCAAAGTCATAAGGACATGGCACTGTAAGTAACTCAAGCAGGCTTTTGCAGGCAGACAAATGCACTCTTTCTAGTGGACTCATCAAACAGGCTTGCAGTTAGTAACTATATTTTTAATCATTATTACTCACTTTTTAAACAACTGGAGAACAAAGAGACAAATTCATAGATCTAATAGAAAGACATAGCTGCATATTTCAGTTTTCCATCATAACTACTACATGAAAACTGGAATTATATTCTGAAATAACTCCTAAGCTGATTAGACTGAACATTGCTGTGTCATAGCAGTCAAAAACATATTAGATTTTTTTAAAAAATATATGCAATGCTTTTATTAAAGATGAGAGAAGTGGTGCATAATTTGGAAAAAATAGTTACCTTCAAATAATAAATTTCAGCATATACATGGCATCCTGGCTACATAATATTTCCCAAGAAAAATAATAAATTACAAGTATATCACTCTAGCAAATAGTCTTTTTAAATAATGGTAAATGCGAAAAATTAAACCTAAAACAAAGTTATTACAAACACTTTATTTACACACAGTAAGATACCATTTCAACTGTAATGAACTGCATAATACACCTTCTCTGTACAGAATCACACAAGGGAAAAAGTAATTGTTGATGTTTATTTATCATTAGGGAGCATGTGTGTCTTTAAAATCACATGCCTTAAAGGAAATAATAATTGCACCAATTATTTAAGCAAGGACATGGAGTCAATTTGTAGAGAATTCCTTCTTATACATCTACAGATACATAGCTTATTGCAAAACTTTGCACTATGTATCTGGACAGTGACCTCTGTGTATATCAGATATTACAACAATTTGTATGTGTTAAATATTTAAAGGAAGCATTGTCATGAACACCTGCATAGCCAAGGGACTACTAGAAAGACTTAGTGATGAAGAGGATCACTTTTTTTTATTTTTTTTAAATAATAAAACAGTTCTATCCTTCTAAAAGGTCCACAGAACCCTTGACAAACTCTTCATGTTATACCACCTGCATTTCCTACAAATGTCTGATTTTCAAACATGAAAAATGAGACTTCAAAATATTTCTAAAATTTAATTCTGAAATCCTGAGCGCTTGTGCCCTCAGAAACAACCTCTTCCATTCTGGCTCTTGAGTCACACAGAAGACTCAAAAATTATCAAAAAAGGCTCAAGAAATCCATCATTCAGCTGGTGATTTCCACAAAGAGGCATGATGGGAACAGTTTCTCTATTATGTCTCTGTCATGGGCTAGATGTGTGCAGGGATATGCAAAAGCCTGAGGAATGGTTCCTGCCTCACCAGGCATTACAGAGGTGTTCTGCAGTTTTTAAGGCAGTCATCAAACTTTAAAAAGTTCCCAGGTTGTCCAAGCCTGCAAATTAGATAGTCATTTCCATTCAGTACTGGTCTTGCTCTTGAGGTTAATTACTCTTGTCACTCACATAGCCAATAATCAGAAGTTTAATAACTCCAAGCATGAACATCAGACATGAAGAGCACTGATGAAAGATTCCTGAAATCACACACCAGTTCTCTTACAAGGTGGAAACAAGATTAAGCTAAAAATGAATAAAGTTGAATTTCCATCCTTACCCTAGCAATTCCTCTAAAATATAAATTAAGACTTGCAAATCCAAGAGCTTGTTCCAATGAGAAAGACATTATGAAATGTTAGAAGATTAATTTAAATAAAAAAAGTAATTCTTGCTATGCAGGCAGGTACTGTAAATTCATATTAGAACTACCCTTTTATTTTGTTCCAGTTCAGCTTTTATAGTTCTGAACTGAGGTAAAATGTACTGTTAAAGAGAAAAGAATAATCCTATAAAAGACTACTATTTATGATTTATTGATTAAATGTAATTTCTTATTCTTGTATGAAACTTCATTATGAAATGAAGAATTTGGTAATTGTCTAACAACATTTTGGTGTAATTTTTTAAAAATATATATTCTGGATGACTCAAATTAATCATGTAATTCAGACAGCTACTTGAGGAGTTCCTGTTAGAAGTATTTCCACCTTCATATGTTCAGTCTGAAGTCCCCAACCAAAGTACAAGAATGTAAAGGTTTCCTTTTTTCCATAAAACCCTCCCTACTTTGATACTTCAAAATACATTATTAATAAGGGCCAGCTGATGCATTCATAGATGCTTAAGCAAAGGGATGAAATACTAGCTAGAGTTTCATGAGTAAAGCCACAGATAAGTCTCCTCAGTCCTGTTTCTCACAGTCATGACAGCATGAGGGAATCAGCAGGAGCCTTGAGTCATTCTACAGCTGAAGTAACCAGTTAGAGTACTATTTCTGTCTTTAATGCCAATGACCTAGAAGAAAATCCTGCACAAATTTTAGATCAGTGGTGAAACTCCTACTGACTTAAAAGAAGGTAGGGATTTTGCTTGAGTGTTCAGGTTCTTTCATGGTAATATTATCTATATATTTTTGGAAAAAGTCATAGCTGAAAAGGAAGCAAAGTCCTAAATAACTTCAACAGGAAAATTCCTACTTTTGCTTATATTATTGCTATTTCTTTCCTAGTATGTCAATTAATAAAAGGAAAGTGTGCCCTGATTTGCAAATAAGGATTGTAAAAAATAAATTTTTAAAGAGGTCCCTAAACCAGTAAAGGAAGTGTTCTAAACACAGAAGTCCTCATTCAACATGATCCAGCAATTCTGCAAATATAAGTAAGAAATCTGAGTGACATCACAGGGAGAAACTGCTTATGCTGAGTTTCACTGCCTTCAGGCATCCCTACCTCAGACAATATGATCTACAGTTCTGGGCCCTATGATAGCAGCAATTATTTTCTTTCCATGTGTTTCCTTCAATGTTCTATCTCAAAGTACATGAAACATGGAACAAACAAACAAACAAACCCAATGCTGTTTTCTAGTGGTTTGAGAAAATGAGGAAATAACTTACACCCAAGCTCAGGAATCACTGTACTGAAGAGCTCATTGGCACCTAAAACCTGCACACCTACAACTCATTTGTCTTGAAGTACAGAGAGATCTTGGCAGATTGTTCCAGTGACTACAACCAGGCTTTAAATTCAAACAATTTTTAATTTATATCCATTAAATATATGTGGATTTCTGCAGGTTCAGAGCTCTTAAATCTCACTTTCAAAACTATCATAGAAATGATGAAAAGGATCTGAGAAGGATCCTTTTTGAGGAAATATAGATGAAGCCATTGCATATACAATGAAAACTGGACCTCTGCTGTGCCTCCATGTGTGGAACAAGGTGAAAGGTAACACTTTATCAACTACTAAACATGAGTCTCTTTTCACTGCCTCCTTTTTATAAACATCTTTATCTTACATATATATTAAGGTTAAATTGAGTAACACATATTTGTTTACATCCTATGATGCAACAAATAACTCTTTAATTAGAACTTCACATTCAAATGGGCAGTTGAAATCTCTGTTTCTAAAGAATGAGCAGTCTAATATTGGTGATTCTTTGCCTTCCCAAAAGTTGTAGGCGCTGCAAAGGTTCATTTTACACCTAGATTCAAAAATTTGCTGTTTCTTTACTTGCTCTTTCCCATGAAACCCAGACTCCTATGGAATTCTCTTAGGGCTTTTTTGGTGTAAGGTCTTGCCTGCCTATTGCCTGCATATGAGTACTGACAGCAAAGACTAAATTCATGGTGAAATCAGATTGGTTGGTTGGAAATTATGCAGGCAGCAAACAAACACTGTCATTACCATAATAATTTTGCGTAGGTCCTCAGCTCTCACATGACTGTCATACACAGCTCCATTTCTAGGCCTCAGCATCTCTCTCATAGCCTTATAGCTCACCCACAGAAGTGCAGCTACCCCTTTTCCTCTTTTTTTAAAAGCAGTATTAGCTCCCCACTGCCATCTTCCCTGTAGTCCATGTCCTCATTCATGCCAAAGGAACAGTCATTTTCTTTTTTTCGTATTTGCTGTCACTGCTTCCACTTCTTCATTTCATCCTACACTTCTTTATTGCTGTTAGAGTTGTTCTTTCAAACTCTCTTCTAACTAAAAATTGTCTCAAGCCAAAACCACAGACACATATGTGAGCAACTTCAAACCAGTCCTGGGGTCCCTGAAGTCTTAATCCAGATCCAATTTTTGCAGCTTGAGCCATCTCTAATCCCTAATTGCTCCTGTCATCTCTTTCTCACAGCCCTGGCCCTAAGCCACAATGTTTTATGCTGCCTTCTGTGCTTGGAAATAAAGTTACTATGCCCTCCTGTCTCTTCAGTCTTAAAAACATATTTATTTTCTGAATGCTTCCTTCCACTGACTTTTTTGCCGAAAATTTTGTATATGAGCTGTTGTCAGCATTTTGGCTATAGAGTGTACTAGCACTCATGACATGTAACAAAAGCCACAAGCAGCATGCTGCCTTGTGGTCACTCCCCCAAAGAGAGGACACCTACGATTTTGTATATGGTCCAAGGACTTGGATTTGCAAAGCATTTTTTCTAATTAGTATTTCTTGTAAAATATATAAACAGTCCTCAGCACAGGAATTAAAAGCCTGTGTGAGAATCTGAACCACAAAACTATAAAGACATATAACTCATGACGTTCTCTTTTTAGTCTACTGAGATTGCACACAGCCACAGCTTCAAAAAATGGAGCAGCCACTGAAACCCAGAATTGCCCAGTGTTTTGGGCTCCCTGCTAGGAGGTGGGAAAACAATTTTTCTATGTAAAAGAAAAGAAAAGAAAGACAGAAAACTGAAAACAGAGCTTTGTTGGTATTATGGTAACCAAGATGGTGATATAACAGTAATATCAGTAATAAATTCCCTCTCTGGGTTATAAAGGAAAGCACTGAGCAGCACTGCATCTTATGTAGAAGGCAATGCCATGTGCCTGTGCTAAGCATCCTTTGAAAATACCTGCTGGATTAAGCACTTTCAAGATCACTATTTTTGTATTCTTTCTTATATATATTACTTCAGCAGTTTACAAAGATCAACACTTTTATGTAATGAAAATAGTGTTTTGCATGTGAAACTTTCACATGGTTTGAGTTAGAACAGAACAATTCTGTTCAGTGAACCCAACTCCTGAACACAGTTCCTGTCTGCTGCTGAGTCCAGCTATCTCCCTTATTGCCTTTGTCTTTCCTTTTGGGGAGGGAGTGTGGTCAACAGAGAGTGTCTACTGTAGGTCTAGAGGGCTGCCCTCACCCTAAACCATTAAAAATTTCCACTGATCTTAATATATGTTCTAACTGAAGATGAAAGAAAGCATTTTTAGTTCATTCAATCGTTTTTTTTTTGTTTTTTTTTTTTTGCCTAGAAATGAGATAAAAGGATTTAATCACTACATTAAAATAATTACATTGGAAAGTTTTTTTAAAATTTTATTTTGAGGATTACTTTTCCATCAGGACTCTAATTGTGACTTGGGTAGACAAAAGTAATATTACAGTAGTTTGCAGGAGATCTCCCAAACAACTCTTTTATAAAGCTTAGGCCAGGCTGTAGATACTGAAAGTTGCATGGACTGTAAGCTTACGTGACCAGCAAAGCCAGATGTGAATCCTCAGAACACTGACACATCAGCTCAGGAAATGCCAAAGGATAAAGGTTTACAAAAGTTGCATTTGTGAAACCATCAGCTGTAACTTAGGAACATTTTTTTTTTCTTCATATTAAAACCACTTATTCCAGGGGAAAAGAACAGATCTATGTGCTATATATGATTCATCTATTATCTAATAATTAGAGAAATGTAGAAAACACAGTTTAGTTAAAAAAATCAAAACAAAACTAAACTAAAACCAAACCAAACCAAACAAAAAAATCCAAACCAACAACATCTAACTTAATGAATTAACTAAAAAATTGGAAAGATAATTCAGTGGCAGAGAGCAGCAAGACTGTGTTCATGATGGGGAAAGACTGAATTTTCTGCCTTAATCAAAGATTATCAATAAGTCTAGAGGAAATTGTATGAATTAGTTCACAGGCAAGACTTTCAATGGATGTAACTTAATGGGTGTCTGACACTAAACAAATAATAGTCCTATTAAGTTTCTTCTGTTTCTAGAAAACCTGATTATGGACATTGCCCAAAGTAGCAAATTAACATTTTGTGGGGAAAAAATTTTACCAATTTTAACTACCTTCTACTGGATATGCAATTACATATGCAGTGTAGAATAAGCTTCATTACTCTGCATCAGGACGTATCTGAAGAGTATTCTTTCTAAACCTGTGGATTTCAAACAACTTACTGATAAGAAATGACTGCACTGCAAAAGATTATACTGCCCTGAGCCAAGAACAAGGCAGGAGAGAAAATTCTGAACTATTAGTGATGGAAACAGAAAACATGGCATAATTTTTTTCGGTAAGAATTCCAAGTGAAGACAGAGAATCCCATGCTTCCCCCCTTCAGGTAGTAACAGCTCACACATAAATGTTTGGGTTTTTTTTTTCCCTTTAGAACGCTCAGAAAAACTTAATTCTAGGTGAGCATTATTTTATTTCTAATAGAATTTATTGTCTTCTTCTATCCTCCTCCTAAGAGAGCCAAATGAATTTTACAATAACACAGGCCTACTGAAGTGACACTTAGAACTAGATGAAAAGCAGAGTGTCTGGTTTAGAGAATTATTTTTTTTAACACTTAATTTTGGTCAATATTGAAACAGGACAACAATGGAAATTATCGTTTCCAAAATTGCAGATCTAAAAGAAACTGACTTTCTCATGAGCTAACATGAAACTGAGTTTCACTGAGCAGTTTTAGCAGCTTCTCTGTGCTTCTACTTCACAGAAAATTAAAAAATACTGTTTACCCTTTTCTGCTTGGATTCATAGGGGCTCTGCCACATGGGTGGGACACATGAAGTTGACAGGCTTCTATAGTATGGATTTAGTTAAAGTCATCACTTGTTTTCAGAAATTGTCTTTATTCCTAAGATATTATAAAGAAAGTATTTTAAGTAAGGAGAATAAAAATATTTGCCTAGATATTACAAGACTGCTTTTAATATCATACTTGTACACTGACTATTTCACATGTAATCAGTTCACTAAGGGCAAAGGATTGGACCAAATCCAGCAACAGGAAGTATGAGAGATAAGAGAGGAGACTACCTTATAGATCCCACAAGCTGTGAATGAGGCAAGGAATTTCATGGATTCAAATCTTGGTTTCCTGATTAAAGCATGTCTCAACCAAACTTAATTCTACTGTCCGCCTCTGTTACAGAATTACCACGAAAGCAGAAAAATTAGTTTACCCATTTTCAAGGGAAGTCCAATAGTTTTACCTTCCTCATTGTCCTTGTACTGCTCTTTTAAGACATCTAATTATCAGTAGAACTGAGCTGTAAGAGCTACCACCAAAGCTAGAAGGACTCACATTTTTTAGTTCTTGATTTTCATAAACTTTAATACTATTATCTGTATGTAAGATATATACATATTCCAGTGCTAAGTAACGCACAACTCTTTTATTTCCTGTCCAGATTAAGTAAAACGTCTTTATAGGAGATCTCTTTGAAAGCTATGTTTTAAAAGTCACAGACGTGCAATGAATGAACTACCTGTGGTCCTGTATTGTTTGAACTATCTGTGTCCAGTTTTTGGAAAGCAAAAGGAAGTAATAAATTTTGCTTGAACTCACCACACGTTTTAATTGCACAGAACTCCCAAGGGGTGTTAGGGTCAAGAGTGTAGCACCATGGTCTCAGCTTGCCATCAGGATTACGGCAGTAATTATCATCAAAGCCCTTGTCAGGATATCTACAAACCACAATGAGAAACGTGTCAAGGAAGTCTTCCTGGCAACACTGCACAGGCTTGTACAAGGTACTGAAAAGGCAGTCTTCAGCAGAAGCAAACAAGGGCCAGTTAAAATTAACCTTGGGCCTGATCCTGCAAGGTGAATACAGATACTCTTTTAACAATATTAAAATGTTCATAACATAAAATCTCTTTCCAAATATGCATCAGAATCAGACCTCCACAGAGGGGATTCCCTGCTGTGTTAATGCATGGGGTACCGGATGGGGTAACTCCCCTAATTGCTAAACTCTTGCTCTTGAGTTTGTCAACTGATGACCAGATTCTAAAGCCACTTGTTTTTTTAAAACAGCCCAATTAAGTGTAGATTATATAAACACTGCTTGGCATGCTGGACTCATTAACAAAACAGGTTCTTCAGCGCAACAGCCCCGAGTTCAAACTGGAAGCTATTTTGGATGCTATGTTATTAATGATAGCTCCATTTTTGTAATAGAGCTCATTCTAGGTCATGCCCTCATTTCAAGCATTGAGGAAAAAAAAAAAACAAAACCCAAAAAGAGAGAGAGAAAAATGAGGAATTAACTTTTGTCTTGTTTTATCTCATTATGACTTAAAACTATTGAGCCATTGAATTGTTTTCATGTTCCATTGAACAAAGATTCAGATATTCAAGTAGGTGCTTCTTATATAAATGTGTTATATTAACAACTATAAACTTAAAGAGGACATACATTCATACTTTTTTTCCCTCCAGTGAACACAAGTTGTCTTGGCTTTCCAGTTTTATTGAAACATGTTTGTAAAAGAAACAAAAAGTAGATTTGACCCTGAGGGAAACATGAAAAGTATGCAAGAGAACAATAAAGTTAACTACCTGGGAACCTGAACACATTTACAACTGCAAGCATGTCACAAGCAGATGTGTTTTGAACAAGCAGAGGAAAATATGATTTACAAGCCTGTGTTTTTGCTAGGATGCTCTTCCTGTCACCCTTATTTTGACTCAAGCATTTGCAACTTGATCTCCCATTCTTTGGGAAAAACTGTGTTCCTTTATCTATACAAGGGACAATATTTAAGTAGAATTAAAAAAAAATAAGCAGATCCCCCTCCACCCCCCAAAAAATAAACCAACCAACAAAAACCAAAACAAAAAAACCCAACCAAACTAAACAACCAAACTAAAACAAACCACACAACAAATAAAATAACAAAAAAACCCAAACAAACACAACAACAAACAAACCCAAACAAACCACCACGACAACAAAAAAAAAAACAACGACGAGAAGCTTCACAAAAACTGAGAATTCAAGGACAGTCAAGGACATGGTAGTTTTAGATCTGGCAGAGGTTCCCTTTTTTCTGCTAGGTGAAAGACAAACTATAAAGGAACAAATTGTGTCCAAGGATTTCACGTGAAAAGAGTTAATAGGCTAATAATAAAGCAGAAAACAAGATGGCTTTGGCCACCCAGTAGGTCAGTGATGAGCTTTGCTGTTGGCAGGATATGCTCCATGTCATGTAGCAATGGAGAGTCCATGGCACTACCCACGAACCAAGGTGGGTCCAGGAATGGCAAAGTATCTGCATTCATAGCTCCCAAAAAAACATTCAAAACAACTGGGGTTGTAAAGAATCCACTCTCTAGAAGGCAAGGGTCTTTAACAACACTGAATGTTCTGTCCTTTCTAATACTATATATGTTCCCACTGTATGTAAAACGTGTAATTTACTAACTAAAACTTAACAGGAGATGTAACAATTCTTCCAGGATCAATATTCGACTGTCTTTATGGGATGGAGTAGTGTCCATATATCTTTCCACCTACTATATCTCTGTGCCCTTTCTAGAGCAACAACAGCTTTCCCAGTTACTGGTTCTTCTCACAGTATTCAGGCATGCTTTTGCTTTCCTTCATATCCAGCACAGCAACCCTCGGTTCCTTTAGAAAAGGGCAACTAACACCTTTAAGACATAAATATTAGAGATCAGATAAACAACAGGGTTTCAATCTGCTCCACACAACTGAAGAGTGAGAGTGTGGAGGATTGCCTGAGATCTTGTCCCTTTGGTCTGCATGCTCCTTCTTCCCCAGTGTAGTTGTGGACGGATCTTTTTCTTAGACCCAAGAAAGAGCCTGAGGTTTCCAAGATCTTTCAGAATCCTACATATCTCTTCCCCACCTCCACACCCCCTTGAAACTGCAATATCTGCACTTCACTGTTGAAGCTGAAAATTAAATGAACCATTAAGATGCACAGCTAGTGTTAAAATCAAGACTTTTCTCAGTTTCCAGAACTTTTATTTTCTTCGAAGAGACAGACACTGATCTCTAGATGGGCTGGAACTAAGTTGAAACTTAGTGTCTAAAATGCTTCACCAATATTTCCTTTCCCCTTATTTTTATTTTAAAAGACAAGCAAGACAGGAAACTTGATTGTGTATAAAATAAATTCTCATACAAGAAATATAAATGAGAGTATTTTAATAAAAGGATAACTGCAGTTATTTATCTCTTATATTACACTTCATCTCTACTTTCCTCAATGCACTTTCACGGTATATTTGATTTTGAGCATAAAATGTGAACAGAAGGGGAGAAAACTTTTACTTCTGAATTCTGCTCTATGCCTAAATCATTATTGTCAATGGTCTTCCTTCCATACCAATGCATAATCCTGTCTGTGAGGAGTACATGAAACAACTGGAGCTTCAGAATACAATTCTGCATCCACTAGTAGCTAAAAATGGGTGATGCAGGAACCATTTGGGAGCATTCCAGTTGCTCTCCTGAAAGCACACACACAGCAATCTACATGGGTCATTTTTTGATTAAAAAAAAAAAAAAAAAAAAAAAAGTATTACAGCCTGAAAACTCTAAAAAGACATTTTCTGAAGAAAATATTTCAAGGAGGAAGGTGATAGTTTTGAAACTGCAGTTAGGAAGAAAATTAATTTTGAAAAGAAATCTAAAATTAATGGAAAAAATAAATTACTGTCCTCCTGACAGTACAATTATTATTGTTTGTACCCAGAAGATCTATAAAAGTTTAAGTCACAAAGAACAAAATTATTTCCATAACTTATTCTAGAATGTACAGCAAGTGCATGGCAAAACTCAGAAACAGATTGTCTTCAGTTCCAGCCTGCTAATACAAAAAACCTATTGTAGCAGAACTATGGGAGAGTCTGCTGTTATTCATAAGGCAGATCATCTGAGTCAAGAGGATACATAATATAAACTCCAGAACTGCAGATTCTTAATGTTTTGCTCAATAATCAGGCTTTCTAAAATCTATCTGTATCCATATTTCTGAGTATTAAAAATTATGCTTGGAACACTTCAATATATACAGACAATTTCAGTGGAAGGTCTCAATCACTCCAAGTTTGTTGAATCTTGAAGACTTCCTCTTGCAGCTTAAGTTTTTTCAGTCCATGTTATAAAAAGAGTTAATCCAAAATCCAGCATAAAAGTAAAATTACACTTTAGTCCAGTTTAAGAGAAACATAAAGGCCTTTCTGTGTGGCCTAAACCCCCCCACCCCCCAATCTTTCCAGAAGGGTGTATTATAATTGACCCTTTGCGGTCATGTGAATTTTATCCTGTACGACAAAACCAAATGGTGATGCAATTTGTCTTACTACTTCTGACTCATATTTTGGCATTATATATCTACAAATAAATAAATAAATAAATATCTAACATATAAATCCATGTGCATAAAATCCTGAACAGAACAATGAACTCTTTTTTCAGGCTTCAAAGAAAATCATGTAGTTGGGAAACATTTTTATCAAGCAAACTGGATACTTAAACCTGGTTACAACAGAAGACTATAGCTTTAGAGCAGTTCAATATTTCAAAGTAGCATATTCTGACCTGACAATGTTGCAAGTTTGTACTCCCTAATTGTGTTACAAACTCTTAACAGAAAAATATTACTTTAATCACTATTTACTTTTATTTTATGCTGACTGAAGCTGCATCACAACATATACAGAAACATTCAGAGGTTATTTTTTGTTACTGTCAATGAAACTAGGGAGGAAATTTTGATCAATTAATGCAGTGCATGTACACTACTGCATTACACAGCATGAGATGTAGCTGCAAGTGCACAGAATAGCCTCTAGCTCCTTGTCCTGCATCAGCTAGCAACAGTAGCCAACCTGCATACCACAGGCCAGAACCCCAAGTGACTAAAACTAGCGAACTCCATAAATTTCTCTTCAGCTAATGCTAAATTTGCCCAACTGCTTTGGAATGTATATAATTTTCAGATTATAACCACATGGATTTGCTTGGGGCAAAAGAGAGTTTACCTCTCTGGACGAAATTTGTGCTTGTGTGGTCTCTGAAGATCCCAGCGCTGACACTCCTTGCCTGACTCAGTGTGATCCATTGGCCCTCTGTAACTCTCTCCATTGCAGGTCATGCATTCAACTAGGAAAAAAAAATTAAATGTACTAGTCATTTTATATGCTGATGACTTATAGCACACACACACACGTGTGTGTCCTTTGGAATAGAATTACTTCTTTTTTTAAAATTTCATCCAGATGCTCACATTTACTATCACTTCACAGGACACTTAATGTTTCAAGGCAGGTAGGCTGCTAGAGGAAATAATTTTCCTAGCAGATTTTTAACCTTACCTGTGATCAGTAACAGAGAGACACAAATCTAAGGATGGAGTATTTTTAGAGGTGATACTTTCTAATTATGTAACATTCATCACTCTAAGTCATAGTATAATAACAACAGAAGTTTAAGTCCAGAATAATAGCTGAATCTCAATTTCATAGAGTCTGTCTCTTTAAACTCCCAGCACTTACAGTTTACCTATGATACTGTTTCTTTTCCATTCTAATTCCTTCTGGCAGCTTAAATCATAATACATTTTCAGCCCTGAGTTGGGAAAGTGGGGGTTGGAGAGTGGGCAAAAGCTACCAAAAGGATTTGAAATCACTGTTGAACAAAATATGCTTCATAATTTACAATGAGAAGACTTAAAATATAAAATAAATTCACCATAATTATCTATAGACACATTTCTCAAGTGTCCCCTAATTAGAGCAACTGTAATGAAGGATCACTTCATAAATACTAATTTATGCAATTGCAGATCTCACTCTTCAGTCAAAACATCCTCTACCAAAATCTTCTTCCTACTCTGAGTTCCAGGTCTTATCCCATTTGAAGCTCACTTAAATTGATCTTTAAATGTTAGCTTTTAATAGATTTTCAGGCTTCTTGTAAATCTTCCTCTTCTTTTCTCTTTCTCCCTCTCCCTTTCCATCCTCCACCACTGCATAGCTATTGCACTTGACACATTAACAGGAAAATTAAAGGCATCCTATCTTGAGAATTTAAATGAGTTGATTGACTGGAACTGAATTGACTTATTAGCATGAAATAAGAGATTAGTTTGGAGGTTAACAGAATTTAAAAGTCAACAAATGTAATGGTGCACATGAAGTGTCTTTCAAATTCTGGGATTTGCAAACCAAATGGGATTGGATTTATAAAAAAGTTTTACTTATTTACAGTATTCATTTAAAAACAAAATGCATCCTTTGACTGAGCTTGTGTCATGTAACTCAGTACCTATATTTTCATCCAAAAGAGGAAAGGTACTAGATGATTTTATCACATTAATATTGAAATTGCTAATGGATTCACTGTGCACCAGATAAATGAAAAAAGGGTCATATTTGTGCAGCAAAACTTCATTGTTCCAGCTCTTCCATGAACTGAAAAAAGCTGCTGAGCCTGAAAGCTTGTTCAAGTCTTCCACAGTACTGGAATAACAAGATCTCCTCTTTCTCTAATAACTGCTTGACTTGCTACATGAGTTATTCTTGCTAAGAAATCACCTATTCTTTTTCCAGTCCATAAGAAGTGTCCCTGAAACTACCGGAATTTCTGCATCCCTGATGCCAACAGAGAAAATGCAATTTTCTGTGTGACCCATGCCAGGTTACCTTGTGAACAGAGGGGTATGTTGCAGACTTCATGGCGTATCTCTGGACTAGTGGTGAAACACCACGGCCCTCCCTCTTCCCCTCGGGGGTTTCGGCAGTAGTTTTCCCGCAGGTCTTTACCCCGATAGCTCGAAGGCAAAAAGCTAGTTTTAAAATGACAATCATTACAGTATAAGAGCATGCAAACTTTGGTGTTAATCATATTATTTTTCACAGTTAGAAACAAGCACATTTCTTTTTCCTTCTCCCTCCACCCTGCCTAAACAAATGCACACACCCAAATATCTGTCCATACACAAATACACATCTTCAGTAAGGATTACTCAATCAATGGCCTAAATCTGGGACAATTTGTCTAGCCCATAGCTTGCTCTAGCATGTTTTACTCCCGTCCCTCAGGCATCCGGAGTCAACTATCTGCTGCAGACCCAGAGGCAGCAGCACACTCCCTGCCAACCCTTGCTGCTCTCCCCTGCATGAGCTCGTAACTGTTCACACAGTCGTGGAAGGCCATTGGATAAGGGGGGGAAATGTAATGGGTCCATAGGGGAAAAATACATTTTGTTCATAGCTATGTAAGACCTGCCTTTCCCATTCAAGTAATGCACATATATCAGGCCCAGCTGGTCTTAGTGTACACCTACTATGTAAAGACCACAAGCAGAGAAATTTCTAGCTATCATTGGTCAGGCAGAAGCTTTAACTGAGCAACAGGAGCATGTAAGTGTGATCGAGTGTGTGACACACCATGCTGAGAGGCTTTCACTGACTAAAACCACAGACTGCTTTGTATTTCAGCATCAGAAATTTCTGCAGTTCATGTTTTAGGTGTCTTGCTTCATGTTTTGCCATGAGCCTCACTGTTGGCACATTAGGGTCTGCTACTTACAGACCCACGCATCACTGCTATTGTACAAATTATTTAATGGCAACCTAGATGACTGAAATAGTGTTATATATTTCATTATATTTTCTGCTTTTGCTATAAAGGGCTATTAAAGAATAATATGCCTTAAGATTTTTCCTTTAGTTTAGGGATTCTCAGGCCAATGCTAAACACTGTGTTTCTTTAGTGATTTTATAGAAATGTGAGTTAATACTGTATTTTTTGCCTAACACACATTTTCAGTACGAGACTTTGCTGCTTATGCTTAGGTTCATCAAATACAAACTCTCCAGAGTCAAGGTTCTGTGTTCTTAGCTGCTTGTAAAACTATGTGTTTACCTCTAGAGAAACCCACATATACATACTGACATATAGAGATATATGTAGGGATATAAACATATATATTTATGCATAAAAGTAATACTATTTATTTTTCCATACAAACCCCATAGTAAGAAGCCCAACCCCAGTGCTGGTTCTATTCAGTGCCACTGCAAAAGCTCATAACCACATATTGCAGAGAAACCCAGCGGCTCTTCACTGCCAGTTTCGCTTCACCAAAGTGGTCAAAATATAAGAGGTCAAAAAAACTTGTAACAAAATTTAATAAATAGATTTTTGAGCTCTCAAATATTTGTTAAACTCTTTTTTTTTTTTTTTTTCTTCAGTATTTTTACATTCTGGTGGAAATATAACAACTAAAGTGCATCTTTAATTCTGAAAATGCCTAATACTATATTTTAGGTGTTTGTGTGTTTCTGTTACTTGTTTCATTTTGCTTTAGTGTGGTGTTTTACTAATCACCAAGGGAATTCAAATATATCTATATTCCCAAGCTTAAAAAAAGGAATAAAACTTCATCTGACTTCTTTTAGAAAACCATAGACACTTGCAGCTTAGAAAACTAAGCACTTGGGAGAGGTTTATACAGAGTTACTGATTTCATTTATATACTAATGTACAAGAGAAATGTATGGTTCCTGCTGCCCTTGGCAAATTCTGTGTTAAAGATGAATAACTTAAAAATAATAAAAAAGAAAGAGATAAAGAGGAGAGAAAAAAGAAAATTCTGACATGCGACATTTTAATCATGTTTCATTCCCATTAATGAAATCTTTGAACTAACTCAAGTGGAAAATACCTCTGTTAATTTCATTGTGGTTCTAGTCAATGCAATGTGGAAGCATTACTTAAAAGTTCTTTTCTTATTTTTTGTGCTTGAGAATAATTTTTATGTTATTACTTTTGCTTATAAAATTGTTGCTTCTGTTTCTCCTCTGTAGTCTTGCAATATAAATATCTCATGGGTTTTTTTGGTAAAGACAGCCCTGGGCAAACTTTTATGACAGGACATTGTGACCTGATCATGTAATATGTCAGTGCTTATTAGAATATTTTATTTATTTTTTCTGCTGGATAATCTTTCTGTTCAGAAATTATGGATATTAGAAAATACAGGAAATAGGCATGTCAAATTACATCAGATATGCTGTCGAAGTATTATTAAAAAAAAAAAAATAGTCTAAATTAATAGCATTAGAAATACAAGATGGGTCAGATATACAAATGGCTTCAACAGGTACTGAAGCAACATTCTTAAGGGAGGAAAAGATGAGATGCGGTAAAGACCCACCCAGAAATGGGAGACAGCCACTCCTAAAACTGCGTGCTGATTTAGTTTAACAATATTAGGTAAAGAAAAAAAGAAAAAATGCAAAAACTGAAGCCAGTAAGATTAATGGGATAAATATATTTAACACAGCCAAAGTAATGGAAACCAGCAAAAAGCCTTTGAAGTATTGGTCTACTGTGTGACCATTTTTCTCTGAACCTTTCTTGCACTGGCTTTATGCATTTAGATAAAAAACTCTTAAGAGTAAAAAAAGATAATCTTGCAATCTGTACTAGGATGTAGATAAAAATAACAGAACTCTGATTTCAGCTGGGAGTGTCCAGGTTCTATCAGAATACAAATAAATAAAAAAATAATTTGTTAAATCCAAGCACAAGTTTAACATCTGAAGTTATATCAGTTCTTTCTAGAAAGATATTAAAAAATCAGCAAAGTACAGTTATCCCTTAAATATGAAAAGATTTATTTTCCAATGGCACTTTGTGATAATCAGATGTTGAGAAAAACTGACCTAAAAATCTAAGCCTCTCATACTAATAAGTTCCAAACACACCACTACTGTCTGCTTCTTCCCATCTCCCTCATGTCTCTGATGATGAAATCATATTTTCTGATGTTGAAAAACAAAATTAGCATGCAGCCACCTCATTTATCCAGTGACCTTTTAAAAATTAAACTTATTGCACAAGGCAGGAGAAAAGTCATTCTCATAAAATTCATCATAGAAGAGTGGCTGTCTAAATGTATTAGATAAAACTGCATATGCTGTATATTAAAATGAAGTTTATTGATAATATACACCATCCAAAAATTTTTATTTCTTTAATTAAAGTCATATGTATATTATACAGAATAAATGCTCATTCTTGCTTACACTGTAATTATTGAGGTTTCTTTCAATCCTAAAAGATGAAGATTGTATACTTAAAGGTGTTGAGTCTCAAAAGGTCATTGCTGTGAGAGCTGATAGTATTTATCATATGTTCACAATTAAGAATGGGTCTGGTCCAACACTGAAAATCAGACATGTTACTGTCTATATTGTAAGTAGCCAAGTCCAATCAAGTCCAAGCCTGAGGCTCAGATTTGTAACACATCATAAAAGGAGAGAACCCAAGTATCCTTTGGCTTTTAATGTTTTTCCAAGATATCATCTTGCACACTGGATAGATTTGGTCAAGACAGGACTGAGCAGTGCACAGCCCAGTTGCTCACCAACATCTCCAGCTTGGCTCCTCCTAAACAAAGTGCTGATTCTGGTGGTCCAGAGCAAAAGGCAGTGATGTGGATAGGAAGCTTATGGGTTAGAAGACACTTTGGTTTTGGCTCTTAAAGGTTTATTATTTAAATGAGTAAAGCCAAAACAAAATCGTTTAAAGATAAATAGTCAAAGAGTAGACCAGTACTTTATAGTCCTTTTGCTATTTTCCAGCAACATTTGTTGTGGTTGAATCTCTTTTTACCGTTACTGTTACTGGCTTCATTTTTTCTTTTTCTTCTCTTTTTCCTTATGCAATATAGTTGAACTAAGCCTAATTTAAAGGCGTAGATATGGCCTCAGTTCCTCACAGGTCTTAAAAGTTATGTCCCATAACTGTAGCATAGGTCTTTAGTTATTGCTCATACGATCTGGTGGAAATCTGTTTAGTTCTTTCCATGTATTTGTTGCCTGGTCTAAGTGCTTTATGGAGTTTAACATATTCTACAAATAATAGAGAATTAAAAATAGCTATGTAAAATATAGTAACAATAATTATATGTTGATCAATAGGTCTCTTAATATCGCTCATTTCCTAACAATGTATTTTATAAGATTACCCATTTCCTGGGAGTTCATTCCAAAACAGTGAAAAACTTCCATACCCCAGGCTGAAGTTATGCAGATGTTTTTTTTCTGCCAGTAGCTGAGAGATCAAAAGGATATAAACAGCCAGAAAAACTGACACAGGAAAGGAAAGGATCCAGACACACAGGCTGGCATTAGGAGAGACCTCTTTGGAGAAAGCCCAAGAAGTTAAGGATTTTCTGTCCTCTGGAGAACAGCATCTCTTGGGAAAAGGCAAGCATACACCTAAGAGATTTTGTTGTCTAAGCTCAATGTGCACATAAATTCTTTGTCTGCTAATAAGTCAACCCATGCTTTATGGAAGCTGTCTGAGCACTATTCCCATTGTCTCTGCTCTTGAACTCTTACCTGTGCTCATGGGGGATCATTGAATTCCAGGCTTGACACTGGATACCACTTTTGGTAACAGATATTGTTCCTTTGTAATCTGCTCCTTTTCCAATGATACAATTCCTGACATAGTCTATTGAAAGAAAAGAGAAGAAAACTAGGAATTTTTTTAACATATTTAAAATTAGAGCTCATAATCAGTTTTTACATAAAAATATTATATTTTTGATAGCCTTCAAATACTTAATGATTCAAAATACTCTTTAATTGTCCACATAGATTCTTGTCTCTTTTTTACCAAAATATTAGTCACTAACTTCCACAGAAAAGCTTCTGAAAATATTTCAAAAGTCGATGTCTGAGGAAATAAGTCCTCCACTCATTAATGAGGAAAATAAAAGCAATATTAAGTCAATAACTAACTCATACAACGGAGCTTCTAAGTAGTTAACTGAGATAGCAATTCAGACTAGTATATACAATGGTAGGAAAATTATGTAGGTTGGAAAACTGAGCAAGAACAATTAGTAGAAGAGCTTGCATGACAGCAAAACCAGAATATTTGTAAATAAGTTGTAGGATGCTGCTTTTAGAATGTATAAAACCATCCCATGCCCGGGATGCTCCTGTAGCCAAAAAGTCAATGACTGACCTCAGCTTTTTTCCCCTCTACAGAGCTGGGGAAAAAAAAAAAAAAATCAGTAAATAAATCAGTTACCCTTCTTTTCATACAGATCAAACGCATGGTCTTGCTTCTTTCTCACACCATTTGTCAAGCTGTTGAAGGATAACCAATGGCACCGTTTTGTAACTCTGTCATAAGCAAAGGCCCTGCAAAGAAAATCTGGATGAGAAAAAAATCTCTGTGTGGTTTGTAATAATGACACATGGCCTGCCAAGGAGCATGCAATGACATCAGATTTATTTTTACTGGGAAAGTCAGAGAAACACTCCAAATTACTATTTAAACCCACAACTGTGCTGACAAGAACAAAGAAAGAGAGAAATTAAATTGATGTGGCCATTACATTAAATACAAGCTTGGTTGTTCACACTAATCTAAGAGTTCCCTTGTCATTAAAGATCTTTATTTTAAAAGTGAGATAAATGTGACTGAAACAGCATTTGTGTCCCCAATTGTGCTGCTTTCTGGGGAAAAGAAAAGGAAGACTACAAAACATATTCTTTGCCCTACTTATGATATGTTTCTGAAAGATTTAGTATCTCACACTGATGGCTTGATGAAAATTAAAGCCCCGTTTCTTACCTAGAACAGCAGAGATGTTTAAAAAATTAGATTATTTTTATTTTTATGAATAAACTTAGAGCTTTTCCTTACTTAACTTTTGGGTTCTATTTTTCATTTACTTTTAACTGCTTTCAAGGTTAGAGTACAATGTATGTTGAATGAAGTGTGGTTTTTGGGGGTAAGAAAGACAAATAGAAATCAGAAGACTAAAACCTTTTCTTCCATTATTTTAAATGAAACATGAAGACCTTTTTCTCCTTACATCATTTTGAAAGGAAATTCCTTAAGTGTAGGCAAAATATTTTAAAGGATTTTAAAAATGTGGTTGACTGCCTGAATGTGGGAAAATAATTATTCCAGTAAGATAAAAACAAAAAAAAACCCCAAAAACCAAAAAAAAAAAACCCAAACCAACCCCCCCCCCCAAACACAACAAAAAGAGCCACTAAAAATTATTTTTTTCACTTAATTTGTCGTTAGAACCAAATAAAAAAATAACTGTCATGATACTATTGTCTCTAGCCCACCACAAAGTCTATATTTCTATCAGTCATCCCAAATCTTCTGAGATATTATATTCTGACCTGAGAGACATTTTAACACTACTTGTTAACATCCAAGGCACACAGATTTTCTACTTCGGCTGTGCCATATTCCTGAACACTATATCCCTCAACAAAAAGCTCTTTGATCTTCATTTAATTAGCCATAAAAGTTTTTCTGAGTGAAATCTTGCTGGCTTTAGTTAAAAATATTACAAGATCCTATCCAACCTCCACACTCTTCTCTCGTTCAAACATCCTCTTCATTATCATTTCCATCACCAAACAGATTTTTCATCCAACTGCTCTCTCTACTCTGTTGACTCCAAATGTTTCCAACCTGCTAACCTTCATCCTTCTGCCCTTGTTCAGCCTTCTGTTCTCTCCTGGCTGATTCTCAAATATGAGTGTATCCAAGTGCCTCTAACTCCATCTTCACAAAAATATCCTTGACCTTTCCTGCCTTTCCAATTACATTCTCCTTTCCTCTCCTCCTTCCTAAAGTGGGAATGCAGAATGCACTGTTTACAAACACTCTTTCAGTTTTTGCCTTTCAGTTGCCTTTTGGCTTCTTTCCAGTTTGGCTTCAGCCACTTCTGCACATAAAGGTTTCTAACAATCTTTTCTTGGACCCAAAGCTGGAAGGTTTCTACACTTCCAAAATCAACATAATTGAGCAAATTCTTGGACTTTCTTCTACTGATACTGCCGATCACAATTTTTATTGTCACTATTTGTACTGAGATAGTCAGCAGGTTTTCTGATCAGATACTGTAATCCTGTGGTCTATACTGAATATTCCTTCCTTTTTAAAAAAGGTCTATATTCCTTTCTGAGTAAATACAAAGACACTCCAGAAATTAAGCAGATCATAAAGCATAAGACAGGCACAGCTTTGTAAGTAAGGAAGCGACATACCTGCAAAATTCATCTGCATAGCCAATAAAATAGTAGCTATATGATCTTTTTCTTATCCATAAGAAATGTAGTGGGAAAAGTTGCAAGGATGACTGCAGGAAAACAGTGGGAGTAATGGACTGCAAATGGTGTTGAAACAAGGGAATAAGAACAGTTTAACAGCAGGTTAATAAAGCTGATAGGGAAGGCAGAAGAAGATGCAGAAAGAGTTAAGTCAAAAAGACAAGGTAAGTGAATCTAAGGAATACTTTGATAGGGGTTTTAGGAATAGTGTTATAAAGAAGAAACAAGTCTAGATAAGGACCTTGTAACTCAGTTGGCTCAAGACCTGTGCAAGCATAATAGCAAGGGAAAGTCCCCTCTGAGAAGTGACATATATTAGCTCCAATGTAAAGTCATAAGTGTTAAAAATAGCAAGGATTAATGATTATCAAATATAATACTCAAAATTTACTTGCAAGTGACACAGAAATTTAGCATAAGTAAATCAATAGTTGTAATGGTTGTCTTAATCCCCCACAAAAATGAGGAGTGGCTGATCCTTTAGAAGTCTGTAGTGCCTGGAATCTGTTACTTTACCACTTTCTGGCAAAAAAGAAACCCAGTTCTCTCCCTGATTGTGTACCTTACAGGGCACAGATCTAGATGTTGCTGCTGCTCCCAGTGCTATTGTCACAATTATGTTACAAAGTATTTATATTTTATTTTATTTTTAATATTTAAACAAATGGATTTTCTGGATTTTTCCATCTAGAAAATAAAACATCAGTGTCGTGACCCAAGTCACAGCATGGATATGGATATGGCTAAGGCTATGGATATGGCTATAAAGTATCAGAATCAAGACATGTAAATGTCAATAAAAAAAAAGGAAAATCCAAGTCTTATATTTCAAGTATTTAAAATTACATTTTGTGTTAACTTCCCTTCTTATTTTAAATGCTCCTACAGCAACTCGTAAAATAATTGGTTTTAATTTAATTTGGCAACAAATTTCACCTTGTAGTAACCATATGCTGGAATGAAAT
Source organism: Megaceryle torquata (assembly GCA_024611175.1). Classification (NCBI taxonomy): domain Eukaryota; kingdom Metazoa; phylum Chordata; class Aves; order Coraciiformes; family Cerylidae; genus Megaceryle; species Megaceryle torquata. The sequence goes on from JANIJG010010329.1 coordinate 192,640, forward strand.
TAAGACTGGAGAGCCTAGGAATAAAAGGGATACATTAGTAATCACTGGTTCCTTTAAAAGGGAACACATGTCAAATATGTATTTACAGTAGCATCAAAGAACTGTGCACACTACAACAGGACTCATCTGAGGCCAAGTGAGAAACCACAAGAATGTTCCCACATACAGAAACCCCCTTCTGTTCTGCTGCATGGTAGTAGCATAGGCAAGATGTAACCACCTATACCTCTGCTACTAGCCTTCCTTGCTAAAATTATGTCAGACAAAAAGGGAAATTCAGAGCCTGAGTAGTCAGACTTGTAACTCTTTTTCATCTTCAGTACAAAATAATTACATAACGAATTGCAATTTTGCTATCTGCTCTTCCAAGCTGTGTTCTCCAATTCCCTCATGGCTCCTCTATGTTGCTTTACTGACTGATTATGTCAGGGAGAATTTGCCCCTTAATGAATGCATCAGACCTTACCCCAGTAGAAAAGAATTCTTCACAGATGAGAATTTTAAAAATTTCAGAGATACTGTAGATTATTACTCATATAAAATAGAATCAACAAAAATATTATCTAGCTTTTTATTTTCAGAACACAAAACATACCATCCAGACCAGCTACAACTAGCTCGAGACAATTTCCCTAAGCAGATATTGGAATACAGAATTGTTGCTCGCTTGACATGATTCAGAACTTTTCAATACTGTGAAGCCCAGCTTTATGATACTCCTTGCTGATGACCCTCAGAACTCAAGGATCCCTTGCTGTATTCAATACAACCTGATCCACTTGGCAGTGATATCAGTGGAAGTTCTGCCAATAGGAAAAGGAGTGGCTTGTACCATGTGAAAAATATTAGTGTCTGGAAAATATTTTCTAACAGAAATAAGTAAACTCTGCTCATTGTTTACATATATAAATAGTCAAAGTACAAAATAATACAAACTAGATCTTGCAACACTAGAATTAAAGGTTTAAAAAAGGATTAAATTACAGTTGAGGACCTTTTCTTCCAAGGAAGACTTTTTTATCGCATTTGATCTAGTTTTCATTTTTAGTGATTGTCAAAAATTTTTTATTTTACAAGATCAGGCCCACATTTAGCCCACTACTCATCAGTACAGAAGTCATCCATTCTCTCCATGTTTCTCCTGTATTTGTGTCCTTTCATTTATTGCTAATGCTAGACTAAGAGAGGCCAGGGGGATAATTTAAGTCTAATGCATTGGAAAAATAATAGTGATTTGTTCCAAAAAATAGTAGAGAATATGTACAAGGCAGACAAGCAATTAGCTGTATGAAGTGTTTCTAAAAGACAGCAGATGCTGAAGAATAGCTATCATATACTCGTAATGATTGAGCAGCCCAGAAGGTTTGATTCCATTGTATCAGATTTGTAATACTTGCCAGTGAACTTCAGCAGTGCATGTATCTGTGTTCCATGTGTGAGGTTCCCATTGATTTCAACAGGAGTAATGTGCAAAGAATGAAGACAGAATATGTTCTGAAGTGGTGCTGAAATACTGCAGCTGTGATGTGTTACAGTAACCATTTTATAAGAGACATAAAAATCTCAGAAATGCTCACTGAATACTATAGTGCAACAAGTCACCCACATCTTAATGGGTACATCTTTTCATCTCTGTTATAGAAAAGATTACAGACTGGACAAGCTAAGAAGCCAGAACAACTCAGGTAAAGCTTCAGAGAAAACTGACACTCTCAGGACAGTTAGAATAAGATCATGGAAATCAAGAACTGCAGTCTTTAGGTTGTCCTTGGCACAAGCTACAATTACAGAGAGACTTTTGGTGAAAGGGTGTTATAAAACAAACAAACAATAAAAATTATAGAGATACATAACTTACTTGCAAGTGAATGAAAGGCCTTTGTTCCTGCTGCATCTCTTGGCACATTGCTCAGTGGTATTTAATAGTTTGGTCTTTACTTCCAGTGTTTTGTTCACTTTAATGAGCATCAACTCTCCTGTTTTTTTGAAGTCATGAAGAGGATTTCTCCTTTTTCCTTTACCATCTAAGAAAGAAGAAAGAAGAAAAGGAGACCAAAAAAAATTTTAAAAACCCCAACCCTGTAACAGAGAGTGCTGGGATTAAATATGACATTAGATATGAATAACATTTATTAGAAGTTGTAGGAATTATGATACCTAAAGCACAGAGATATTAAAAAAAATAAGGTACAAGCAGATACCTGAGAAGAACTAATTATTTTAGATGGTGATCTCCATTCTTAAAAATGGGAATTGTTGGAATTAAAACAAAATTAATTTCAAATAAAAACTTCTATAGTGCTACAAAACAGGTAAGAGAAAACTTTTTAAAACTTCGTAATTTTTTTTCAGAACCCCCAAAATATGCCTGATAATAATAATCTGAGATCTTCTAAATATTTCTATAAAAAACCTTAAGTGAAAAAGATGAACAAAATTATTTATTAGATGAAGAGAACCTAGGGGGTTTTTTCAGATGGACAGAATATAGCTAGCATCAGAAGGAAGTGATAGAAATGTCATAGAAAATCACAATCTGAATGTGCTAATATATTCTTAAGACAGCATTTTTTTTTAACCTTAAATTAAGAAAAGAAGTGGAGCCTGTAAGTAACACAAAATAATCATTTGTCCTTCTGCTCCAGTAAAGACTCAGTGTGAGTATTGTTTCCGGTATAGGTGTGACTGAATTAAAATTGTTAGCCTACAGAAAAGATGAAGAGAGGCAGAGGCCACAGCATGGAAATAGTCTGCACTGCTACAAAGATTTCTGGAAAAAAACCACACACTGATCTGGTTTCCATGTCTCTGTTGAAAGGCCCAGAGTAAAGAATATAAAATGGAGCAGGGAAGATTGGCTAGAGGTGTTTAGCTAAAGTGCAAGAGGAAAAGTCTTTGATTTTTGCAAGAAAATGCTGCAATTTTCCCAATATGTATGGGTGTTTTGTGTTTGTTTCTTGTTTGTTTTGTTTGTGTGTTGTTTTGTTTTTGTTTTGTTTAGGTTTGGGTTTGGGTTTTTTTTCCCACAGAAACCAGTTTGCCAGCATAGGCTGCTCCATTCTCAGTGAAAGCAGATGAGTGTAGAATGATCTGGAGAGTGATTCTCCCGGTTCTGACAGATGAGTAACATAAGTAGGACAATTTTTTTTTATTTTTATTTTTTCTATTTCTCCTATTTCACACAATGATCCCAAATGATCATTTTAGATTAGATGGCTAATCCAGGTGAGGCTAGGTGAATGAATTCCTCCTCAATTTATGAAGTAGTTAATAGCATTTTTTCATAACTTCTTTCCATATAACTGTTTTCACAGCTGTCCTTTCATTTTTCTCTACAGAATCTGCAACAATGATAGAACATGAGTGCTGTGGATTGTTTTATCAAATTTTGCCAGATTCTTTGAAATATATGAAACTGCAGCCTAGTGTTCTGTTATCCTGCATAGATAATTGCTTATGCAAGCATAGAATGTACTTAGGTCAGTTAACTTCTGTTTGGTGTGCTCTGTGCAGAAGCTCAGAATAACTCTGTAAATTGCAATAGCTGAGGCTCTGCAGGAGTTACTGACAACTCCACATACTGTAAAGCCAAAGAGGGTTTAAGGGTGTTCCCTTTGCAGAACTTCCATCCTGATCATTAAGTGAGCTCACAGTTTCACTGGATTCAGCTAAATTACACCTCTCAGTGGTGAGTTATCCCTAAGACACCTAAAAATACACCAAAGACATTTAAATTAGATTTCATCAATTTTCAGCCTTTAAAAAAAGCAAATCAAAAGAGTAGAATATCTCTGCTGCAATGTCTCTATAAAATAATCTTCACTCCATCCTACTCTCCTTCTTTTTGAGTTGCTGAAGGTGCATTATGCTATTTCACTGCACCTAATAGCTCACAATTTTAATTCCAACTGCAAATATTTTCAGAAAAATGAAATTATTTACTTCTATGTTGTTATTACATGAAGATGCTTTTGATGAACAATTCAAGTGTTAATAATTTTGGTGCTGAGTTAGGGACTCATATTTAGCTCTCAAGTATTTTCAGCCTTCTATTTGTGCAGTTCACATGTGCACAAAATGAGTCATTAAGCTTAGGGAAATGTGAGGACACTTGAGTATCAGCACCCTGTTGCTGAAAATTGATGTGTCTACACTGAAGCGACTTTATTTTCTGCAGTACCTATGATAGAACCAAAGTGCTGCAAAAAGGATTGCATCTGCTCTTTAAGATAACCACAGAAAACCAAGTCTTCTTAAAAGCCTTTGTGACAAATTTCTCAGTCTATTATCTTACAAGACATATTTGTTCATTTTATGTTGTCTCAGCCAAGACTTTCATGTGAAATAGAGGTAAGAATTTGTACAGAAATTATCAAGGTATTTTTTTCAGTTCCTGTTGCTAACATTTCCCATCTACTGATAAGTGTATCATTATATTAATTCTCTATGATAACAGCTTCTTTAACTCACCAGCTAGCATGCAAGAATATGTTTTTTAAAAATCAAGAAATTCTGTTCTGCCTGAAAAACATTGTTCATAGTTCTGTTTTTTTCTTTTTCTTTTTTTTTTTTACTTCTTTTCCTAGCAGTTGTCCAAAGAGGATTATGGGTTTGATCTTGCATTTAGCAATTCCTAACAGCCTGCTTTACTTTAGCTTTCAAACAACAACATTCTATGACTTGCCTATAATCCAAAAGGCAGAGGGCCAAATGCATCTGTGGTGTGACTTAGAACCATAAGAATAATGCAAAGCATTACTTTTGCTACTCTAACAACAAAATAAACAAAAATAATTGAGCCTTTTAACTTCAGATTAGGTGCTTTTATTATTAAATTCTTAAATCAAATAGTGCCCTAGAAATGTTCTACATTAAAGTTTATTGTGCAATATGTTCTGACTAATGTTCCTAATTTGTGATTGCCATTCATTTCAGTTTCCTAAACTTTAATTAATCAGGACTTTTGGTTATTCTGTGGGCCATGTCTTCTGATGTTTCTTGTAATTGAATATCATATTACTAAGGAAATACGATATTACACCTAAATATGAAAATAATAGCAGCTGATTCAAACAAAATAGAGTCCAGAAAAATATATATATTTTTTTTTCAACAGAAAGAACCATTAACTAAAAATATTTCTTAATCTGAATTTAAAAATTCTTCAAAAAGGTTAGGGTGGTACCTCCTTCTATTAACGTGATAGCAACCTTGGTTGACAAAAAAAACCAACCCAAAACCCCTCAGCCAGTGCCAAAGGAAACCACACTTACTCTAGTAGGATGAAACACTGGAAATGTACTCTGTAATCTCATTTGGAATTTCCACAGTTTCCCAGCTGGAGCTTTTCCATTTTCATAAAATGCTTTAAATATTTATTGAATAAGGTTACTCGCAATGAAAGACCTGGAAGCTTTGGGTTCTCTCAATTCTTTTTTCATGTGAGGTTTCTCTATAACCTTTTCAGATATGAAGCATTAGTGGTGATCTGGCAATGCTGGGTTATTGGTTGGACTTGATGATATTGAAGGTCTCTTCAATAACCAGAGCTCATCTATGTTTCTATGATTCTTTTATTAACTGAGACTGCTTGAACGATAAAGTATTGGGGGGAAGATTTCCACAGCAATACCTTTTCTTGCAGTTCTAGTCCATGCCAAGTCAATAATCAGAGATAAATAAAATTATATAATTCTTGAGCATTTTACTGAGAAAACTCACTAGAAGATTGCAGTTCCTGTATTCTAGAATCTACTTAACTGTAATTTTAATTATATTTATACTAAACAGAACCAGTTACACACCAAGTACTGAGAATAGTGGATCACATAACAATATTTTAGAAATTAGGACATTTTTTGTATTCACAAGAGAAACAAGTTTGGATCAGAAAAAATGTTTGTATTTTGATCTCTCCTGCTCTCCAGATATTTTCTTATCATTGGACTGATGAGAAAAAGGCAGTAAAGTAACATCTTTTTTCTCTCCTGGCCCTGTGTCCCACACCAATAAGGTCTTTGGGCTCCCACCCCAGCATAGCACTCAGATCTGAAACTACCTGATTATGTTCTACATCTCATTTGAAAATTCACAGCTTGTAGAAAATTATAGGTCTCATACTGAGCTATAAGAAAGTCAAGAAATTCAGTATAAATCTAGTTTCAGGCCATTTAGAGTTCAAATACCTAAGCAAGTTGAGTTTCAGACTCTCAGGTCTTAGTCTGACCACAGAAAGGATTTGGTTTTACATTATCTGTTTAAAAGTAAAAAATTAATACAGTCAATATGATACCATTGTGGTAATCTAAATAGCATACAGGATGCCGACAAACCTAAAGATGGTCTTTGTTTATTATAATGAGGTCAAAATACTACTTGTATTGTCTACAGCAAAATTTTACAACTAAATTACCTGACTTTATTTACCTCATTGGTAATCCCTTTCTCCTTCCTCTGCCAGTCCAGCTTTTTCGCATACAGATGTATATTTAGGCTTCAGAGCTATAGTTTTACAGAGTACAACTGGAGTATACTGGCTGCGTCCCCTAGAAAAATCCCTACTTTTATGGACTTGTCATAGACTCTACAAAGCTGTTATTAAACAGGAGTTATGATGCATTTGGCATGTCACTTTTCAGGGTTTCCAAGTTTCACTCTAGCTAGTACTTTCTTAAAGAAACACATTGTAGAGTTTTGTGATAATGTAAGAAGCCTCATCCCTTTTGTTTCTTTCTAATTTTGCATCTCACTTATACAAAACAAACACATCAAAATTCAATACCAACTATTCCAAGTGAGAACATAAATACATTTAAATTAAAGGTTTTTGTTTAAAATAAGATTCTTCAGGAAATATTGATGGTTTTGAATAGTTTTATTTCCTTATTCTGTTTGTTTACACTTCAGCATTTTACTGAGTTACACTGCAGTAATTACAACTTCAGCATTTTACTAAGTGGTTATTTACCTTGTTGTGATAAAAGTTGGAAACAGGTCTTCATACTATGGATGGCAAAAAGACCTTTTATAATTTTCAGTTTTGAACAAAAAACATAACAACATCACTGTTTGTCTGATCATAGAATCATCAAAGTTGGAAAAGACTTTTAAGACCATTGCATCCAACCATTAATCCTATTCTATCAAGCCCACCACTAATCTATAAAAAAAAAAAAAAAAGAAAAAAAAGAAAAAATCCCCAACCATAGATAGACACGGCTAAAATAAATGACATGCGCAGTTCAGCATAGCAAATATAGCAAACATTTTATCAAGGAACACCATACTGAACAAAAAATTCCATGGTAACACCCAAGCAAATGTATTCATAAATATATATATGCATGGATAAAAACCCAAACAAGCAAAAGTTAGATCTCGGTAAAATGTACAAAGCAAAAATCTGCAATTTCATGGATTATCACAGCATCAGACAATACTTTTCAGAAGAGATATCAAAGCTGAATGCTTATCTCAGTATAAATAATAACAATTTAATGTGAAAATAAAAAATAAAGTATGTTTAATAATATGCATAAAATTGCATTTGTCAAAGCTTGTGTAAGAAGAAAAATCATTGAGTAGATCTTGATATATAGCAACTGCACTCAGCATACCTGGGTTGAAAAACAATATGTAAATGTGGTGAGGTGTTTGTCTATAAAACATGGTTCAAGGGAATTTTTTAATTCAATTCAGTAAGATCTTTCTGAAACAGTACTTTTTAAAGGATATGAAACACCAAGTGTAAATTATATAGTGGTTCAGGCCCCATTATGACAGCATAAATATACTGGCTTCATAAAAAAAACAAAGAAAGAAAGAAACAAACAAAAAAACCAACCCCAAACAAACAAAAATAAAAACAAACAAACAAAAATAAAACCCAAACAGACTTGACCAGTAGATGTTACTAAATTCTTTCAGACACAGCGTGCTTAAATTGACAGTATGGTCACAGTAATAAAAGATGTTAAAGGTTAACGTTGATTCTTAAATCATTAATTGGGTCATCAAAGTATTGTTATCTATCAGAACAGTTAGAAATCACTTTTTAATCAAATATATTAAAGACAATTTTGTCTCTTAAAGCAAGCACTAACAGACTCACTTTGATAAAAAAAATCTAACTTAGCACTTTTAAATTACTTTTAACTTACTTTAATTTACTTTGACTTCTCCTTATGCCTGTTTCAGTATCAGAAATGTCCAGATTCCTGGCTAGAATGCAAAGAAGTGAACACCTTTTCGAAATGACTTCTCAATTGGGGGGATTGGGGGGATGGGAAAGGAAGAAAGAAACACCAATATAATGAGAAACTGAAACAATTCTGAAAAATGCCCAAGAAAACAACTTTGTAGAATGAATAGACATAGATGCCAGATTAAGTTTAATGTGGTTATTTATGTAAGACAATCATTTGGCATGAAAGAAGTATATCATCCATACCCATAAAAACTGCAGTCAGCTGTATAGATGGAAAGTCACCAAAATAAAACCATCTGTCCAAGGAGGCATCTCTAGCTTGTCACCTTTAAAGAGTTTCTCAGAAAGGTATTTGGAGGATGATGTGATTATTTTAACTTCTAGAATTTATTTTCTTGGAAAAAGAGTCATTATGGGATAAAAATCTAGTTTTTAGAAAGTAGTCTAAAATATAGATATATAATATAGAGATTTTTTTTTTCCTTATTTTTACATTTTACAAGTCTAGTTGTTGATCAGATTCAGGAAATGCAAAAAGATATTTCTTTTTGGTTTTACATTGCCTATTACCACTTTCACACAGACTCATGCACACAAACCCTTTATCAGCAGCTGCAAAGATTGCCATGTTACTTGGAAGCCAACTTCATGTTTGTGTGAAGTCCTGCCTTTGTAATACTCCCCTATAGTCATTGTGAAAGCTCAAGAAGCTAAGGATAATGCTAACACCTGATAGTATATTCTAAAATTGGATGGTAGATGCAAAAGGACAGCTCTTTTTCTTCCAGTAAAAGATTATCTAATCAGCAGGATGCTGGACCCATTGGAAGAAACAAATCTTCTGTAGTTTGCACTCTGACTTGCTATATCTAACCTCTGGCTAAATTACTGAGATTATTTTCCTTTGTAAGATTTGTCTTCTTACGCATTTTACAGAAGAATGAAATCCCCACCATTTTACATTGCATTCCACAATCTTTACTAGTATTTGGTGTCTCCTCTGATGCACCCAGCACATTGTGTGCTTCTTTTGCGAGAGGGTCTCGGCCACCCTTGATGACACCTGAGGATGGAGAGGGTGTAAAGAAAAAAGAACAAGCAGGAAGGGCAAGAATTTGGGCAAAACAAAGAGTGACAGACTGCTGAGGGCAGAAAAACAGGCCCCTGTTAGGAGCGATGAGAACCTTGCTGCATGTTGTATACATAAAAATAGTGCTGTTGGCCAAGACTGGGAGTCATAGGAAGAGCTGGAGCTGAGGGGAGACAGAGTGAGCAGCCAGTCCCCAGCTGGGCCAGCAGCACCGAAGACTGCCAGGCATGGCCAGACTCATCAGACAGCACATGGGTGGAGGCTCACAAGCCATTGAAAACTCATGCTGCTAAATTTGCCAACACATCTGACTAATCTGATACGTGTTCCCAGCTCTGCTTCATTGCAGAGTTGCTTTACATGTAGGTACTAACCACATTTGGGAACAGCTCTACTATCCTCTAAGGACACTGACAAAAAGACTTACAGAAAAAGATGGAGTAACAGTGAGGATATCTTCACCCCTTCCCAGTTCTTTGAAGTTGCCTTACTTCCCCACAGCAAGGTACAAGCATTGCTCACATCATGCCAATTCTCCTACAATTCGTTCTTTCCAAGCAAGCATGAAAAACAATCCTTTCTCACCTCCCTGCTACCTTCCAGCCTCTGCTCTTCAACCCCTCCTCACCACTGACGGGGAGAAAGTGAAATTCCAAGACTCATCTAGTACAAGTAATTGCAAAATGCTCAGGGCAACCCTCTCCTCTCCATATAAAGCTTTTACCCACCAAGAGGCCCAGATATCCTGCTTTCAAATCTCATTGGAAAAGTTTGAAATGCTTAAGTGGCAAACTAATGTTCAGAGTGAAGATCCAAAGGGGAGGTATTATGCTCTGCAAGGGACCACACATTTCCCTTCCAACTCTGTCTTCAGTTGAAGTATTACAATAATGACAGATGAGCTTCTCCAATAAGAGGCTTTCCTTTCCTTGACTTCAGTGCAAAAATTTTGAGTTTTATGCAACATTTTAATCTCATGTCTTTCAACTCTATATTCTCATGCTACATTGCTTATGAAAATAACATTAATAGAAACAGAAAATCTGTTAAGCAGGGTAAGTGCTGTGTTACATGTGAGAGCAAAACAAGCAGCCCCTGGCACTGAGCACCAAAAGGATTCCATTAAACAGAAGGAATACAGTCTTCCAACTGGCAGAGTATCTTTTTGCTTTGTTGACAGTGTATAGCATAATGATTATCTACAGCTGGGATGAGGAAGTATAAATCACGTTAAATTTTAAAAATATACTTAGCTATGCAGACCACAGGAATACACAACATTCATACATCGATTATGGCTATGGGATTTATTATCATTTTTAAGCAATATTTAGAGGAACTAAGTACAACTCCCGCTTCTTCATTAGCAATGGCTTCAGATCATCCAAACTACAGAAATTGTTGAGGAATTTTAATAAACACACTTAACTGACAGTCTTTTCACAGAAAAAAAAAATCTTTAATTTAAATAAAACTTTAATGTTCACTCTTTTACATTAAACCAGTTTGCTTTTTGCTTTGATTAAAATGTCATTTTTAATTTCACTAGATTAACATTATTAAAGAGATACTGTATAAGAATACTGGATAATAAGAATATCTGAACAAGGAAGTAAACTCCCTGATAAACTTATTAGCTACAGATTAATTTCTTTGTGCAAGTGACAGACTTCCAGGCAGACTATATAGGAACCTTGCACATTTATCTTTCACCAATCACCATCTTATCTTTTATATATTAAAAAGAAACTCAGAAACTGATAGTGTGGACAGCTTGCTGACATTAAAATTTCTCAGTGTTTTCTTCACCTTGCCTTTTCTTTACTCATTAATATAACACAAATGTGTTAGTCAGGACATTGTCTTTGCACAGAACTTAGGGCATGGTATTCCAAACCTAAAAGATCCATTCACAGAAGATAATACTCATTATTCTGTATATTTAAAATCAGTTTTGGCAGAACAGTAATAGAAAAAGTATGGGCATGCATTAGAAAAATACTTCTTCCTATCTTAAAAAACTTTTTTCAGCATTTAGCTTGTTTTTCATATATAAAAATAATTAATATGGAGGCAAATATTAATCTTTCTTTAAAAAGTCCCAATAAAAATAATTCAAGATCCCATACAAAGAGGTATGTTTCAAAAGCAATCAATATATTTTCAGAAAGTAATGGCACAACTTCCACTTTACATTGTAAAAATCCAAACAGTTTTGGTGAAAGTGTATATAGACATATATTTAAAAAGCAAGCTAAGTACAATGGCAGCGTGTGGTAAGAGTCATCTTTCTTGCCCTTAAGGCAAACAATAGGATTGATTAATATTAAGGTGGGTGGGAGAGGGAAGTTAAGAAAGAGAGGGTTGCCAAGAAACTGTCACTGTGAAAGTTGGCCAGAAAGCAAGTTCTACTCCGTGAAAAATTCTGAAGTTTTGGAAATCTGATTTTCCTCCACATCAAGATGAACCAGCCTCTCCTAAACTGGAGTGTGCATTGGTTAAGACCCAAATCTATTCATCAGCCTACTGATACTGGCAGTACTGTGGCTGTCTCTCAATCACTTCTGTTGGAATATTATAGATTAAATATTCATTGAGCTTGGTAAACTACAGACCTGCGCTAGAGCTTACAGTCAGGGAGAACAAGGACTTTCTCTTATTCAAGAAAAAAACCCTGAGTATCAGGAGAGTAAGCATGACTTAGCTTCTTATGAACTTGGCTGTAGATCAGTTTCTGTACCTTTCACCCATGGAATAAAGGAAAAGGCGGGGGGGGGGGGGGGGGGGGGGTTAGATTTTTTGTGGTCTTTTTTTTTTTTTTTTCCCAAC
>JANIJG010010331.1:0-16001 GCA_024611175.1 Megaceryle torquata
GGGGGGGGGGGGGGGCGGGGGGGGGGGGGGGTGCGGGGGGGTGGGGGGCTGGGCGGTGGGGTGGGGGGGGTGGTGTGGGGTGCGGTGCGGTGCGGTGCGGTGCGGTGCTGTGCTGTGCTGTGTGATGGCGTGTGTGGCATGCGGTGCGGTGTGGTGTAATGGTGTGTGTGGTGTGCAGTGCGTTTTGCAGCACGGGGAGCAGCAGCAGAGTGCGGTGCAGTGTGTGGTGTGTAGTGTGCGGTGCACGGGGTGCGGTGCAGTGCGGGGTGCAGCGGTGGAGGGAGGTGATTCCCCCACACACACTTTACTGTGCTTTGATGAGACCCTCCCTGCACTGCTGGTTCCAGCTCTGGGGCCCTCAGCACAGGAGAGATGTGGACCTGCTGGAGCAGGTCCTCAGGAGGCCAAAAAATGATCCAAGAGCTGGAGCCCCTTTGCTGTGTGGCCAGGCTGAGAGCTGGGGATTGTTCAGCCCGAAGAAGGCTTCAGGGAGACCTTATCATAATAAGCCTTTCAGTACTTAAGGGGGCCTCTTAAGTAGGGCCTGTTGCAATAGAACAAGGGGTGATGTTTTTAAACTAAAGCGGGGTAGAATTAGGCTAGATACAAGGAAGAAAGCTTTTACAATGAGGGTGGTGAAACAGTAGTCCGGCTTGTCCCATCCCTGGAAGCATTCAAGGTCAGGTTGGGTGGGGCTCTGAGCAACCTGCTCTAGTTGCAGGTGTCCCTGGTCCCTGCAGGTGGGTTGGACTCGCTGACCTTTAAAGGTCCTCTCCAACCCAAACCATTCTGAGGGGCTGTGACTCTGCAGGGCAGCGTTGCCATGTAACGCAGCGCTCGCAGGAGCATTGCAGTGCTGCGAGTTGAGCCTTGTGCACAGAGGTGCTGGGCACGGGTGAGGCGTGTGGGGCAAGGCAGCAGTGTGCCCTGTGTGCAGTTCTGGGTGACAGGATGCAGGGGGGAAGGGGATGAGGGAGTGGGGGCAACACAGCACTGCAGAGCACCACAGGGTGATGCATGGCAGTGCAATCCAGTTGGCTGCAGCACGGCACAACATGGCACGGCACAATCTATGGCAGTGTAGTGCACTGTGATGCAACCCAGTTAGGTCCCTGAAGTGTAGTGGGGAGCTGTGCATCACATTGCTGCGTGAGATTCAGTGCTCTGGCTGCCTTGCTGCTATTATAGCCAGCTTCGGGTTGGGGTGCCAGGTCCCCAGCTCAGCAAGGTCCCTCATTCTCTTCCCCAGACCAGCTCCTTGGCCCTGGGAGTCTTGTGCCATGCGGAGTTTGCTGCGGGCCATGAGTTTGTCACCCTACTACCCAGATGTAAAGATCCTCCTGTGGCTGGCCACCATGTGGCCAGCTAATCCCAGCACTCTAGGGCTGGGCTTTCATTTTTCATACACAGCTCAGAATTTTTCTATCTTCTTAGTCCACAATACAACAGAATATCCCCAAGTTTGTAGTGAAGAAACTTCTATCACCACTGGTGATAAAAATTGCTTGGATTTTTGCAGTGCTTCACTTTGCAGCTCTAGCAGCTTTCCAAGACATTAAATTATAATGAGGGCCAAGCAGATAGAAAATGGTGTGTCCCAGCTCACCAGGCAGCTTGGTAACAGCAGGGGCAGAAGGCAGTGGATGCCTAGTGCTGTCAGTTAAATGGAGTCGCTCTGGCTGCTGCAGCAATTCCACAATACAGAAAACCACCAAAAAAAGCAGAGAATGGAGAAAAGCATCCTCTTTTTCACAGGGAGTAAAATGATTAAAGCAGGACTGAGTTAAAATCTGGTTTTCTTTAAATGAGAGTTTATGCAGGACATTCATCTGAAGTGTTGCACAGCCATCTGCTATGAAGAGCAGAAGCTTTTTATATCGCCACCTACAGATACCATAAGTGCTTTTCCCCCGTTCAGGCAATGAGAACATTTCAGAGGGGTTTTAAGACATCCTGGCAGTTATTTGCAGCACAGGTCTCCTTTGGCCAGAGGAACTTCAGCTGGCACCTGTATGCACAAATCTGTCACTCAAGACACCACAAGAAAACAATTTTGTGTTTAAGCCTTTTTGGCTTCATATTATTTATAGCATATAAATTTAACATAAAAACACTGAAATGTAAAGCAACAGTTCTAGTTGAAATGTCTTACCAAGTTATTTACACACAGGAACACCACATCACTGTCTGAAAATACTTTTATTAAATCCACATGTATATCTTTTGATTGGCAGTTTTAAGATATCACTAAGTAAACAGTACAGCTTGCAAAGATGTAAAATAGCATTATTTTCTCACTTTACAGAACTTTAAAAAATTTCTAATGGTTTAAGCATGGTAACTAAGATGCACCCCTTTAAATGACTCTCTGTGAACTGATAATTCTACAGAAGGGTTAATGTTTTGGTAGACAAGAAGAAAAGTCTCTCTCTACAGTCTTAAAAACTTCAGAATCAAGGACTTTGTATGTGGAAGTTGGACGTACGTAATGCAGAGGACTATGGAGAATGCCCCTAAGGGGTATTACCCCAGATGAAGTAATCCTTTAGTCATACCTCAACTGAAGGTAGAAGTATAGGAATTTATAGCTAGGGAATAAAAAAAGTGTGCCCCAACAGCAGAAGGGGGGGGTGAAACAATTAATGCAAAATGAATGTTCAATATTGGATTTATTTTTTTTCTCCCTTCAGGACTCTTGGCACCAACAAAGACAAGAGAATGCCCGAGAATGCTTTAAAACTCCATTGACAAGAGAGGTTATTCCCCCAACACAAGTATTGGAAATAAATCCTCACAAGGTGCCAGCCCCTGGGTTGTGTTGTGGTGAATACTGGAAACAGAAACGTGCATAGGTGCACTAACCTACCCTACACCTCTTACTTCAGGCCACAGGCGAGACAGAGCAGCTCCCCATCCTCCTAGTCCTCTCTGCCTTGCATAGGAAGAGGTTGGGGCTGTTGTCCCAGTTCTTCCCTACACCTCAGCACAACTGAATCTGAAATGCAAGGAGTGAAAAGGCACTTTCTAAAATATTTGCTTATCCTGGCCTCATTGTGTTGATAATTTGAAGACATATTTAAACACATGGATAGATAAATAACCCCTTCACTTAAGAAACCTAGATGTGCATGACAATCAAGAATTGCCCTGTTAATTTCCACACCTAAAAGCACTAAAATTTTCCAGACTATTAAGAATACATTATTTTCTGAAAGTAATAAGGTATTCAGGATATGCCTGAATGTCATTAAATATGACAAACATTGCTGGATTGTTCTCATTATCCACTACACTGTCATAGAGGTCTGTAGGATCTGCTGGGTTTTTGGGTGGTGGTGTGATGAGTCCTCTGCTGCCAGCACAGTACTGCCCAGTGAGGACCCGAGCCAAGTACATGTATCTTCTGCCATTCGGATCCGGCCTGGCATAAGTGTCCTGAGCAGAGTAACTTGCGTCAACAGCAAAGTATGTTCCATTTCCAATGGCTGCAGCTGTTTGGACAGACATTTTCAAATATTGTTAGTGATCTTATTCCCATAAGAACCTCTACAGCTTCCACCCCCCCACCCCTTTTTTTTTTTCTTCTTCTTTACTCTGCAGAAGTTATAAGTTTGGTTAGAGTTTAAACAGCAAATTCTAGTAATAATCCTTTGTATCAGAATCAAATATGAATCCACTTAGATGTCAGGTAAATATCAGGTTTTGATTGCTCTTTCTAATGTGAAATACACCTGCCTTGTTGTTTAGCCTGCAATCCATCAAATTGTACATCTTCAGATCCTTTTCATCTTAAAATGACTATATAATTACTGTTTTGTAGTTGCACTTAACAGCAAGTTAGAAGAATCATGTTTCTTTGAAACAGATTTCTTTTTTTTTTTTTTTATTGACAGTGGTAGAAATTTTTTCAAGCTAGACAAGTCCTTCCTATCTGGCTGCTCTGATCTTTGGATATTTTTGCAAGGCTACCCAGCCTGACAGAAGGGAAGCGAGCCTTTGCTATCGTAAGTTGCAGCCAAGATGGAGAGGTGGACGTAAATGCTCACAAGCAGAGAGAGGACATGGGGATCTGGGGCTTTTACTTCCCGAGTAAATCCAACCTCCTGGCACTACCAAAAAGCAGGAAAGCAAAACTACATCTCCTCTGGTCATTTTAAAAAGAAATGGTAGCCGCCATTTCTATCTGTGCACAGCCTGCTATGTTCTGTGTAT
Organism: Megaceryle torquata; assembly: GCA_024611175.1. Lineage (NCBI taxonomy): Eukaryota > Metazoa > Chordata > Aves > Coraciiformes > Cerylidae > Megaceryle > Megaceryle torquata. Next base: position 4,213 of record JANIJG010010331.1, read on the forward strand.
GCTGGGCTTTGTTTTCTCAAGAAAATATCAGTGTAGGTACCTCTAGAGGATCCAGACAGATAAATGTTTGCTTTCAGATCCAGACCACACTGAAGTGTCAACTAGATCCGAGTTAAGCTGTCCAGTTCTCTCGAGATCAAGTTAGCCTAGGCATATACAAGTGTGTCTTAAGGAAGAAAACATTAAGAACAGAAAGTAAGGCCTTCTGAAGTAAGGTTGCAGGACCTCTAAGAGCAACTAGCACCTCAGGTTCCACTTGTTTGAATCCTGGTCCTTCATCTTGGAATGCTAATAAACATAACATGACATACTAGAGGAGCTGGACAAAACAATCTTTGAACTAATGCAGGAAGTCTTTCTGCTAAATATTTAATAGCTGTCCCTAACAGCTATTGAAGGGGAAGAATTAATTAATGAATTTCAACTGATTTCATGTGCATAAAAATGGTAGGGGAGTGGGATCTTCTGATTGCTTGTGCGGTCCTTATCTCTGGAGGCAACATGAGAAATATCTGCACCCCTACTTTGCTACTTGCCTTCGTCTAAGAAGAGGGGAGATACCAGCACCTAGTGGTTGGTATCTCAGCTGAGGATGTTGAACAGCTGTCCTTGTTCCTTTCAGCTGGCAGATCATACAAAACATTTCTCAAAAGCTGCCCAGTCTGGATTTCAGAGTAGGTAAGGTAAGCTTTTTCTGATACCCTCTAGATTCATCAACAAGGATCTAACGAAACAAGTTCATTCCTTTGTCCACATAGATCATGCTCTGAAGTTATTATTTTGTTCTCCAACCTTATTCAGTCTTCACATTGTGCTGACAGCACTGTAACACTGACATTCCCTAGCACCATACACAAGTCTAGGAAATTAACTGCTTTAGGTAACCACTCACCATTCTTTCCAGCAAACCCACGATTAAATCCATTGTAGTTGATTGTGTTCAGTGAGGATGGAGCTGTCCCGTGAAATAGCAACTTCTCATTATTTTGACTTTTGTTCTTTGTGCCGAGAGATTTTTTTTTTAGTTGGTACGTCTGCCAGAGGAAGGGATTTTGTATTCTTTCAATCTGCAAAGTTACAAAATAAAACTATATTTATACTGGTAGGGACCAATATTTATTATGGTAGGAAAAGATTAAAACCAAACTGAAAGAATGACAGTAATTTTCACTATGCCCTGTTAGTGTGTGGTTTGGGTTGGGGAATTGAATACATGGGCCTCCTGAAAACTCAGAAACCAAAGTAGCTTAGAAGAGATTTTCAAGCTTAGTAGTTTTTGGGATACAATTGTCTTGCCAAGTGTGCCAGGTGCAGCAGCAATCACAGTAGCTGTGTGTTGTCATTTTTGGAAATAGGCTGTTGTACCACTGCTAGAGACAATGATGTAAAATGCCTTCCGTACATCCTGATCATCTTTATTGATGATTTGATCACTAAAGGGTAGACTGTAGCAATACCATTGTGCTGAATTTAAGTTTCTCTTCTCATATCAGCTTGAAAGTCAAAACTGTTTCATTTACTGTGTAACTTAGCAACTCATAAGAAACTGTTTAAAAATAAATTGGTGGGAGGATAGGTGTTGCTGGCTCCCTGTGCCAACCCTGTGAACACAGCTCATGGGGAAACAGTGTATCTGGGTCAAAGTATAATCTTCAAGGCATTGCTGTAACAGCTTTATATTTTCAATGGAAAAAGACTTCATGTCATTACCCAATTTTTCCTATTGTACACTAATACTGTGTTCTATTTGTATCCTAGTGACTACGCTCATTGAATCTCAAAATGGAAGAAAATTTTTCAAACATCCTCTTAATTTCATCATATTTTCCTCTAATCTATTGCTCCTGATTCTGAATAATTCCATCCTCTCCCTGACAATTAAATCTCTGTGCACTGTTACAGACTTTTCAATAAGCAGGATAAAACCTTGACACTTTGGTTAAAACCAACAGTCTATCCTGAAAGGCTCTGGGACTGGCAGGAAAATAGTAAACTAGTAGAAAGCTTTATGGCCAGTCTAAAAGGAGTTTGTATTTTGCTTTGTAATCTGAATGTGTTTGCTCATGCTTCCAATATAGAATTTCCTAAGTGAAAATACCACATTAACAAGTGAATGCCACATTAATTGAACACAGAGTCAGCCATAAGACTGATGCTTGTGTTATTAGAAGACAGAAATGGCAGAGCAACTCTTAGGAAATGTGATTTGATTTATATCCACCCCATACAGTGCTGGGGAGACTGACATATGAAAGGTATATTAAGGTTGCAGAGGCCTTACAAACAAAGGTTTAGTAAATGTTAATTTTTTCAGCCCAAGAATTCACTTTTTCCCCACCACAGGATTTCACCTTCTCTATGACAAAGCTGGGACAGGTTTGCTGAAACCTGTTCTGAACTTCCACATATTCCTGACGTGATGGCTTGAGATTCACCAGTTTGACCCGTGCTTTTTGCATGTCATCCCATTGTGCAGGGAGCGCTATTGACTGCTTATCTGCAAAACAGAGACTGCATTATTATAACAGATATCTAGCTCAGTTCTGTAGGCATATCTTACAAACCAACAGCACAAAGAGGGCTGAAAGGACAGGACCTTATGCAGTACTTTGTTCCAAGAACACTCCCTCTCCAATACATCACTAGCTCTGTAATGAGCTATTGAGATTTTACATTTTCTCTAGTCTAATTACCCCCATACCAGTATCTAACTGAAACAAGTCTGAAGAATGAAGAAGAAATTCACCTTCTTCATATACAACTTCCTTTGTCAGACTTAAGCATGAAATCTATGCTCAATAGTCACTTATGCACAGACAATATTTGCATTTAAAGAAGATGTTCCAATTTCAGTAATACTTGCCACTAATTGCAAAACTAAGAGTGCTAGTATGGCATGCCGGGGAGGGGGTTGGGGAGAAAAGTAAAAAAAGGGCGGGGGGAAGTTATGGAATAGCTTACAACTTTGAAATACCCAAGTTTGCATTTATCAGAATTATCATTCAACAATCACTGTTAAAGGTTTGTTTATTAACAAAGCTATAGTTTACCTTCATTCTTTGACACACGTTCAATGTTTATAGTTCTTCCTTGATCATCATTAGCTTCTAAAGTATTCAGATCCACCTGGTAGTTCTTGTTGTTAATTTTGACAGTAAGATGTGGTTTTTTAGCTATTTTGGCATCCTCCAGCTGCATATTCGTCAGTTTATCAAACGGAACAAAGCTATTGTTGCTTACCAGATACCTCCATTCTACCAGGTTATAAACAAGTTCTGCCTTGGATCGTTCTTCTTCAGCATCCTTTACTTTCTGGATCATTTTTTGAACTTCCACAGAAACAAAACAGACATCCCTGCTAATACCAGAAATTTTAATGCAAGGAGGGGAAAGTTTATTTTCAAGCTGGATGGTAACATGCTTTCTTCTCTGAAGCTCTGCCAAAGTGTCAATTTGACTCTCATCAAAGTTTTCAATTAGCTCATCTGAAATACTGTTTTCAAACTGTTCCTTTAAAATTAAATTCGTTATCCAGGATTCAGTTGCATCCACATTTTCTTTGCTTTCTCCACAAATTTGAAATGTGGCTAAATCAACTTTCTTCTCCAAAATAATGTTTTTTTTCTTCTCAGCAGGTTGTTTTTTGCCCCAAAACAATGCTGAGAATAAATATACATTAGTTATTAGTTTTCAATAAAATATCTTTAGTTTTATGTGCCCATACTCAGAGAAAGCCCACCTACTTACATTTAAACAGAGACAACCACTTATCTGTTGTGGATAAATCTGTATCTTCTCTTTTCTTCATGCTTTCATAAAAGTCCCTAAGCATATGTGTCTGGAATATGATGATTTTAATTTTTTTCAAATGCTCTACTGATCTTTTGCTTACAAATTCCACTATAGCATCCAACATCTCATCAGCTACCTTTCTTGGACTCTGTTTTGCTTGACCTAAACAAATATAAGAAGCACATATCAGTGAACAGCACTTCAATCAAGGCAACATCCAGAAAAGAGACCACATCCCCAGCTCATATAGGCTGGCATCCTTCTCCCCCATTATGCTTTCTGGCCAAAGACCCAAGTTCAACCTCAGCCTTACACCTAAGCCCATGAGACCCAGAAGCTGAAACCCTACACAGACCCAGGAAGACCTCCTGGTATTTGCCCCCCACCCCATTTACTTTGAGGTTCCCAACAAGCACTTTGGCCTTAGAATCCCCCTTGATATTTTTAAACCCACACATCACTAACTCCATTCCCATCTTTAAACAGGGTACCAAAGTGAAACCAAATCACAATAACAGAAGACTTTGGCACAAGTCTGCAGTGTATTTCAACATACAAACAGGAATACACAGCTCAAAACAGCTGCTCTCATTCCCCTACAACAAGCCTGAAGTGCAGCCTAAAGCTTATCCTGAAACATTGGTGGAACACCTGCCAATTTCAGCCACAGCATCCTTTAGACAGATGTAGTGACACCAGCACACAGACCAGGGGACCTGACCTGCCATAACTATCACTGTGGAGTCCAAACACTGACCCACACACCAGCTTCCACCCTAGCCTGGCATGCTGAGCAAGGACCAGCTCATGATTTCTCTTTCCAGTCAAGGGGAGCCTTGGTCTGAGAAGGATACCCTGCTTTCTTCAAGCCTTTCTTCACTCTCCAAGCTAACCAGAAACTTAAGCCAGCCTCTAGCCATCTGCTGAAGCAGGCAGGCTGAAACAAGACCTATATAGAAGGTGTAAAATGCAGGTATTCTATACCCAGTCCACAGTTTCTGTAGTCAGCCAGGAAAGATTTTGGTCTCTCTCAGGACAACTCCATCTTCCTTTGCCTACAAACCCCAGCCCCAGCCCTTCCACATGGCTGAAATTCCAAAACAAAGTCTATGGCAAGAGTGAAAAAAGGTGCAGGGTGGCCACTTGAGATCACAGCCTGTTCTGGGGTAGAATGTTTGGGGTTTGGTTGTTTTTTTTTTTTTAATAGAGCAATACCTTTCCTTTAGGTGCTCTTGCTCAATCAATATTGACTGCAATATTTATACTTTGTTTTAAAAAAGCAACATTTTTGAAGCATGCAGGTGGTGGTTGAACTGACTGCAATGAACTTTCACAAATCACAGTTTACAGAGCTTCTTGTACAAGTTTACTGTTCTCCTTATCAGAGGTATTAACTTTGTCCCACTTTCTGAACTACTCTCATTGCTTTCCCAAGAGGCCACAAACCTGTTCCAATTGCTGGGAAGGCAACAGATTTGTACATCCTCAGTTCACACTCATTAAGCACTTTAGAGACCTGACTCTTCACGTTCTCGTTGTGAATCAAGTGGATGATTTTACTGCACAACAGTTTTCCACCTTGTGTAGTAATAAAGCCACTTTGATACTGCTCAGCTGGAAGAGAAAAAATAAAGAATGAGAAACAACATTTTCAAAGTGGCTGTCTCTTCTAAGACAGCTGTTATACTGTTGCTAGAAGAGAAGTGGAAAAAGAAGAAATCCACTGCAAGCTATATTAACTTGGTTTTAGTTGATTTTGGGTTTCTCTGGAAATATTCAGATTGCAGAATTTCTTTGAGAAAGTAAATCAAGTAATTGTGGCCTTTTCTAATTTACCAAGATCTATGCTACAAAGTAGCTTCCTGTTAAGTACAACTTAAGAATTTATGTTGAACTTAAATACAGCTCACATTTACCTAAAAGCACACCAATAGAATGTTCACAATTCATTTATATGAGAAGTCCTTTCGAATGCCACTTATTCCTTCAAAGTGCAAACTCTTATTCTGCAGAAGAGCTGAATAGTTAAACCAGCATCATTAACATAAGGAGCAAATGATCCAAACCCTGGTATAGAATCTTTCTGTCTAAGCACTCATGTTTGATTACAAACACCTCAAAATACACCCATACTGTGCGAATGAACAGACTGATGAACGCAGGGTTATGTACCACTTCCCTGGTCACAAAGGTAATGACATTTTAAGGTGCTCTGCATGTGCCAGTATCAGGATGATAAACAGGGAGAGCCTGCAGAGCCAAGGGCTGGGAGAAATATCCAGTAAACTCCATCTTGAAAGTTAACTTCTGGACTCTGCAGGAACGTTTTGTTTATACAATCAGAATGCGTTCTTGTGCTTGTAGAGGCCAACCATCAGCTTGGGATTTTATTGTTCTACTGATCTGTCAGAATGCTGGCTACAGAAGAACATCTCACAATCAAGGTCATATGCAGAGTTACATTATTTCAATGAAAAATAGTTACATATTTTTGAATAGAAGCCCAGATTTGCAATTTAATTCTAGAAGTCAGTCCTGCGTATGCTTACACTCAAAGTCTTCCACCACTTCGTTCAGTTTCAAAACAGCTCTCCAGCAGATGAGCTTAAAAATTACGCTCAAGTCAATGGAACTGTTTCTGTTCTTAAGTCAGGAACACACTTGAGTAATTTCAGAGGTAAAGAACTTAAATTACATTAATTTCCCAGCCTTATTAGCATCAGAAAACTCTACCCAACTTCACTTCTGAAAAGAAAAATTCTCAAAGTAGGCGTCAAAACAACAACAGGACTTTTCCAAATTCCTAAAAGTGACTTTTTCAGATAAAATAATTATACTATCAGAGTAGAGAATTAAAAAGTAACTTAAACATTTTCAGAGAAGAAAAAAGAAAATTGAATTGAACAAAATATTATGCCTCAACATACCATACTGAGCACATTCATCTTCTACCTCGGAACCAGCAGCATCCATAATTGCCTTGGAGACCCCTTAAATTACATATGAAAAGCATATACATTCATGAAGTCAGCTGTGCTATTTCTAGTCAAAACTCTACCCAACTCTACAAATACTCCAAATTCTCATATGGTAAGATCCCACAAAGTGCAGGACCTTGCCAGTCACCCCAAGTATCCCTCATTGCACTGTCTGCAAAAAGAACGCTGCCTTCATTACTGATTAGAAATCAAGAATAACTCCTATTCCATTGTTTCACCAGCCAATAGTATGTCTCTCAAACTGTGCTTCATCTAAATTTTTTCATTTGATGTCTTTCATGCTTGCAATTCACAATGTCTCCAAAGAATTCTGTGCTCCTTACAGGTCAGTTTACTTAACCAGGGCTTTGGCTTACAGTGAAACATATCAGGACAACAGCAGTTTTTCAGAATTGTATTTGATTGAAAAATTCCCTTTTATTTAAGCATTTTTGGTTTTGAACAAGAAAAACCTAGACAGATGTCTTCTGTTTGAATGGTTTGGAAACTAAATGAAATATTCAGGACACATTAAAAAACCCCACATTGAATGTCTATTTCTTAAAAAAAAAAAAAAAAAAAAAAAATCACAACTCATCTAAAAAATACTTCATAGAATTTTCACCTATGGACAATTCTTTCCCCTATCCCCTTCTAAAAACTAGCCCAAATTCATCACTAAAGAACTGCATATTCAATAAATACCTGATGTGGCATTAAATGTTTTATTTGATATGTTTACAATAACCTCTGTATCTTCCTTGGTAATATCTCCGCTAGTTACTTGCAGTGTAATGGAACCAATCTGCATTTCATGAACTCCCAATAGTTCTGTTGAAACTGGAGTAATGAAACCTGCAAGGGAAAGCAAAATATTTTAAGACACTCCTCCTCTAGTTTGGGGTATTCTTCTCTTCCACTGATGGAAACTTCAACTTATCCTTTTAAGGAATACGCTCTAGGTCAGTTTGATGGACTTATAGTCTCTGCCTTTCTCTTTACTCCATTTCTGAAAGCAGGCACAGCATTCTTCACGTTTAAATATTGTGAATGTGAAACCATTTCTATTCCTGTAAATTCACACCACAGAAATTCAGAAAGGACTCCTGGGGTTATCTGATCTGACCTGCTCTGTAACAGTTTCCTGAATTAACCCTTACAAGAAATGAAGTATCCAGCTTCCTCATTGTCAGTAACGGAGAAACGGAGATCCCATCACACGACTCTTCTAAGTTTTTTCATCTTTACCCTCACACCTTACTTTCAGTATGAACTTATCTAATGCATATTTTGTCTGCACACTCAACTTCATCTCACTGATACAGCAACTGAGAAGAAAGAATCATAGTCTTACGAACAAGCCTCTGCCGTCAGTGCAGTTCACTCATGGTTTTGCTACTATGTCACACTACTGTCAATGAATAAAGGAAATTATCTATTATGTCTCTAAATATAAAGGTACAGAAACAGATGTTATTTATGGCTTCTTTGGCAAAGTGATGACAAGTTCTTATACCCTTTGAGCAAGACAAAATAATGGTTCTCCTGCCAGAATATTACATTAGCCTGGTCTAGTTAAATATGTCCCTGCTGACTGCAGTGGGGTTGGACTAGAGGACCCGTAGAGGTCCCTTCCAACCCAACACGTTCTGTGATTCTATATCCTCTTCTATGTGACAAGAATGGCCTCACTAAGAGACAGGCATGCCCTCAACAACAGAAAATCCTCTTTTAAGATTTTTTTACAAAGGAAATTTAAGAATGCCAGTCCATTAGGAGGAAAAAAAAATGCTCTATGTCTTAATGGCATTTCATCTGTTTCTTCATACGTATAAAACCACCTGACAGTATTTACATTCTACTGTGTCCCTAAAGAACTTACCTGACTGTGATGCTTCAACATTGCCACTTTCAGCTACTCTACGTTTTAGTTCAATGGTAAAAGCCTAAGAAGATAAAAAAGGTACCAAAGATAGTATTTCAGAGTTTATACACCGAGTATTTCTATAGTTAACATTAACAGTCATGTAGCTCTTGCCGAGCCATCTGATGCATTTTACAGTCATGTTTAGGTATCATTAATAACAGTGGAAGACTCAGTGTGGACAGTGTGATGATAGATACTTGGCTTTGCATTGCAGAACTCCTCTGTCAAAAGCTAAGTGAGCATCTACAGGTGCTTACAGTGCCAGCAGCGAGGCCAGTTCTGTCTGCACCTTGTGCTTGCTCAAAGTTTGTATTTCAGAGACACTGAATGAGACACTGGAGAGACATCCCGCTGTCACCAGTCCACAGCAGTAAGAAAGTGCTAAATTATTCCCATAAGAAAGCAATATAACTAAAATATATCGTTAAGGTGCAACTACAACAGTACATAACATAGATGGCTTTGTCCTGAGAATTACCTGAATATTATCCAGATCTTCTGGATTCAAGAGAAAATTAACTTCCTGGAGAGTCTTCAGAGTATGACTACTACTGAATTTGTATACCACATCAAACATTAACTTAGAAACAATGGTTTTAGGAAATCCAAATCCCCCAGTTCCAATAGCTGGGAAAGCAATTGATTTCAGTCCAAGTTCTTCAGTCTTCTTCAAGCAGGATTTGATTATATCTTCTAGGGTCTGTAAAACATAGCAAAGATTTTTTTTTTTTTTTTTAATTAAAAAGGCATCATTTATTATTAGTCCCATTGAGACTACACTAGTATGAGAAAAATCTCTCAGTGCATCAAGACATCTTTAAATATCACTCCAACAGAAATACATGGAATTGAGTCATCTAAACTAGCTATCCTGAAACTTCAGAATAGGATCCCAAATAAATCTGTTTTCAAAATCAATTATTTTTAAAATTAATGAAAATGTACCTTCAGGGTCTGGCCTTTTCCCCCATCCCACACGGGAAGTATGGCATGAAGCACAGACTTGCAGGCCAGAGAACATCCACTGGTGCAGAGCACACTCCCTTGACCAGCAACCTGACTTCGTACTACTTTATCAAACTCGACTTGGAGTTCTGGTCCAGCCTTTTCCAGCAAGGCTTTGCAAAGAGGTCCCACACCAAACTTCAGATCTGTGCCAACGCTGTTAACAATAACATCCATCTGCAACAAAATTACAATGAAAGTATCTGTAGCCAGACTTCGGGTAAAAATACACATGGAGACTAATAGCACAGACACAGGGCAACACAAAACATGACAAATAAGATGCCAATGGAGAAATAACCTGATTTTCAGCACAGCTTCTGCAATATTGAATATTCCTGGACTTGTCCAAAACCCACAGTAGGCAGCATCAGACCCACTGTGAGTACCAACATCACAGGTATCTATGTGTAAGCAGGTCATCCATTCATCCATCCATCCAGGCAGAGCTGTCAGGCCCTCAGTGAAGGCAAGACTGTGACACCTTATCCTGAGCAGATGCCAGTGTCTGGGCAAGTGAAATAAACCCAAACTTTGTAGTCTGCCTCATCCCCTCTCCCCAGACCCAGCCTTTCCTACATTTCCCTGTGAAGAACTGCTGCAGTATTCCTCCTCCTCCTTTAGCATCACCACAGCATGGAAAATATATATATGTATTGTATAAGGTACACGTAATGCAGAAAGCTTCTAATCCCTTTTCTCCTTTACACTGATGTGGGTTTTTGTACATCTTATCAGAAAAGCAGCACCTCATGCACCAAAGTAAGTTGAAGGGAGGTCGCTGTGCTCTCATGAAGTAAAACAGGCAAATTCCCAAAGTCTTGTGTTTGATTTGCTTTTTTCTACTGAAGACATTTTAATTACAATATATTTTAAATGTGTGTCATATTGATTTTGTTTGGGTTTGGGTTTTTTGTTTGTTTTTTTTGGGGTGTGTGTTTTTTTGTTTTTTGGGGGTTTTTTTAACATTTAGTATTTCTCTTTTATTGGAATGGGCTTTTACAGGCACCAAAAAGACTGAAGCAACTAACACTGAAACAAAAGGACAATAATAATAATTCAGGGAGATTTTAAACTCCCAAAGTATAAAAATCAGGGGCTGTTGAAAGAGAGCTATTTATCAAGATGCATTTTACACTGCTGAAGAAAAGAACAAAAGGTAAATGTGTCATGGTTGTAAATTGAGTCTTGATGGTCTAGATGAGCAACAGTTAAAAAGAATGAAAAAAGAAAAGGGGGGGGGGAAATCATGTCTAGACTTTGTCAAAGCAATCTATCACTCTTCTATGGGGTTGCTTTTCCAGAACCCACTAATTTCTTCATAGACTGTGTCTTTAGTTCCTTTCTCTTTGGATGGGTAAAGAAAATAAGTTACATCCTCCCTGTTCACGTGACTTAACAACAGCAGCTCAGACAGGTCCTGATTTCCTGTAATATCCAACCTAGATTGCTACAGATCCCATAAATACTTTCAGAAAGCATTTCAGTGTTTCCCTTCTGTAAGAAAAACAAACTGCTTCACATGTTGGCCTTAGATTTGGGGAATAAATAAAACCTAGCTGGGAAGAAAACATCCCCAAGTTCACAGATGCCCACTAGCAATGGTAGTGGAGTGACATAACCCAACATGAAACCATCAGTTTTCCAAGCCTGTCTCCTTGCTTAGCTTGCATATAGCCATTGTTTCCTTGTGGAGCAATTGTCTTATAAAGCAATGTAACCTACTGTCCTTCCTTTTCTATGTTAAATTTAAAATCTTCATGTCAAGTTAGAGAGGAAGTGGAAAATTAAAAGACCTACCGTGGCTTTCTGAACATATTTCTTCTGTACTCGGATGCAAAGTCCCTCATTTGTTGTAACCATCTGCAGATCCTCTTTTCCCTTCTCCTTCTGTCTGTCTCTCAGCTTATGCTTTTCCAAGTATGGAATCAGCAGTCTTGGGGAGGATGTTTTAGCTGTGAACACTTTTTTTACTGTCTCACTCAGAACCTGAACTGTTTCTTTGGCATCATCCACAAGATGAACCTCCTTCAAGCTGCTGTCCCCCATGAATTCTTCCAAGGTCTCCTTGATGGAGGACACAATTG